>VFFE01008944.1:714358-739599 GCA_008921705.1 Burhinus oedicnemus | reverse complement strand
CTCCTCTCCTCTCCTCTCCTCTCCTCTCCTCTCCTCTCCTCTCCTCCTGTATCAAAGGCATAGGAATATGAAGATTCTTTATAGAGCATTCATACTTTTACCATAGACTAAGTTCTTTTTTTTTTCTAAATAACACCTCTAATTTACCTGAATTTTATTCAAACTGAATTAAGTCAACTTTGCCACAGTCAAACTATTGCTGAGACATTGGAAATATAAATAATAACTGTGAGCCTCAGTATTTGTAAATATTGTATCGTTCAGTATATACTAGCTTTGCCCCTCCATTTTCCAAAATAATTAATGATCTTCCATGCTTACCTACTTACCTTCAAAGTAACTTTATTATGTTCAAAGTCAGGTGTCTAAATGTCTTCATCTTGGAAAGAAAAAACAATAAAACCAAAAAACTGAAGTTCTGAAAGTGTGAAGAAAAGTTATATTGGCATTTTTTTCATAATTTTTCTTAACAACTATTTGAAAAGATTATCTAGTTTTCAAAGTGAAGCACCCAGTTGTCACTGCCCAGCATAATGCTCAATGCTTTACAAGTTTTTTTATAAACAAGTCTGTGATTCTGTGTATCATATTAATTCTGCCAAATAGCATGGTGTAACAGAAGTCTAAGATGATTCGAAGGCTAGCATACTTGCAGCAAAATTAATCAGTAGCTTAGTAACAGCATTGTCTTCTGCAGAAAAGAAAAACAACACAGAAAATTAAGATCTATAGTTGTGTTTCTTCTCCTTTGTTTACCCACTCCTTTGGTGCTTTATATGTTTTCTCTACTTTATACTTACTGCATTGTCTAGTCGGTCATTGTGTCTTCTTGCATACTTATATCAGCTGGTAGAAAAAGTGTGAGCACATTTGAGGAAGATATTTACTTAAGTGTCCGTCAGAAAGGGAGTGGGGGCGTGAGGCTTGTTCCCTTCCGCACATAGATCTGAACAAATGGGTCCAGCTGCAGCCGTAACATTTGCAAAGTATCATGAAAATTAGCAAATCTTTTGTCATTTTTCCAAGGACCCTCTTGGAGCTGTTCTTGTTTCAGTGAATATCAGCTTTCAGTAATAGTTTTTCAGCATATATCACTGTACTAGTCAATTAAGCTATTTTATTAGATTATCATGACCTTATCCATTCATGTAAAACGTATGACTATTTAAAATCAAAATCTTGGTTTTTAAAAAAGTTTTACTTTAGTTTAAGACCTCTACATTATGTGAAAAAAAGATTAGATTCACATAACTTGAATAGAGGAAGAAAAATATTCACCTGTCCTGATACAAATATTTCCAATAAGCTTTAGAATTGCCTTGGATTTTTTGTTTTATGTTGATCAAGTAAGCTAAAATCTGAGGGTTTTAGTTCTTAATGGGGATCTTGTTCCCTTTGAGGTTTACAGTACAGATACCATTGATGTCAATGATAATAAAATCAGTTCTTAAAAATTCTTACGTCCTGGAAATGAGAAACAAGATTTTAAGGAGTCTGACCACACTGTGATGAAATCCTAGTTTTCATTGTTACTGCTCAGTTATGGTTTTTCATTCTTGTGAGGACAGTTATGAAAAATGTCAAATCAATTGTAGGGAAGCATTTGGTAATGGAAATTAGCATGCAGAAAGTGGCATAGCTGAATGGGAAAGATGCAGAAGAGAAACACTTGTTTTACCTTCTAAATTAAATAATTTCTCAGGAAATACTTTTCTGAGCCAATTAATGCTTCAAATGGCTTTTACATTAACCCAAAGCATTTGAGGAGAAAATATCTTGAATCCTCCTCCTCTCTGTAACAGTGCACAATGCACTGTTACTGAGATATGCAAGCTACTGTGGCTATCATGAAACTATGGAAAAGGGTTTTGGAGAAACAGACGCCATGAAGAAAAGAACCCAAAGGATAAGACTAAAACTTGGATGGTTTAGCAAAGCTAAAGTTACTCCTCAGCTACAACACAATGAAAACTCTGGAAGGACCAGCGGAAAGATCAGAAATATTGGTGACAGAAGAAGAGCAAGGCTGAATATTGACACATTCAAATGACTCTCAAAACCAGAACCATAAATTTAACTTTGAAGAGTGCCCTATTTTTAGTCAATGACAAGTTACTGAGTATTTCTGTTTTTCCTTTGATTTCTTTATACCAGATGTAGAGAAAAGTGAGACTACAACATGACCGTTTACAGTTATCCCTGGTTAAGAGATGAGAACCTTCTTTTTAATACCAGTAAAGGCTGCCAAAATTACTTAGGAAATATAAAAGGAATCAAAGATTTCTAAAATCAAACAGAGTCTGACTTCAGTGCACTTGAAATTAGGCCCTGTTTTCAAAGTCTGCAGAAACTCTGTGTTCATAGAATTCAAGGGTTACACAATGTTTGTGTTTGTTGCAAATCTTACTGGGAGTTTACATGGAACAAGGAAAGGACTGGAAGTTTCTGTAACTACACAATGAATACACATATTGTTAACAGGTAGCATTAAAAACTTAAATTTTTTGAAGTCATATATAAACATGTTTGATGCAGATAGCCAATATTCATAGAATAGAGAAAGTGATGGAAAGAGAGGTTATAGTTGATGAAATGTGAAAAAAATACTCAAAGTGAAATATTATTTAATAGCTAAGGAAGACCACCCCTATCTTCTCTTATGAGTTAGCATCAGGAAATTACCACTATCAAAGGGAATTTTGAGAGGCAACAAAATTAGTTATTAACTGTTCTTTTATTCAAACCTACTGCAGCCACAGAAATTCCTTAATCTCTTTAGAGTGTCTCCTCTACTTTTTTCACTCTTCAGCAAAAGTATTCCAGCAGATAAATTCATTGTTTTAGATAGTGATTTATCTTCACACTTAACTCAAATTGAAACTGCTATCTCATATGCAGTAAAAGTAGAGATTTTGAACCACTGTTAAATGAATACACATTTTAAAATATTTTATACAAATGCCAAATCATCTTTGTATCTGCTTACCCTACTTAATACTGCCGCTGCCAAAAGATGTGCCAAAAGACATATAAAGCCTTAGAGAGATTGGCATGCTTGAGAGCCACATAAATTTAAATAATCTCCTTATATCCCAAAGTAAGTGGAAGTGGTATTCAGACCAGTCAAGTGCAACTTCACAGAGTAAAGAAATTGGAGTTAACTGTGAAGGAGTCCCAGGGCAGGAAGGATTATTTTGATTAATCTGGCCTAGAAAATTTTAAAATTCCGCAAAGATATTTTATTAAATTACTGATAATCTGGGAGAGGGAGAGGAAGGAATTTTTCTTGCCATTACAAGTTTAGGACATTTTCCAGTCTTCTAACAAATTAAAATAAGTAAGTTTAAAACTTATGGCCTGAATCTAATCTGCATTTAATTAAACTGGAACAAATATTTTTAAAGCCTAATCAACTATGGTTATAATTTTTCTCTCCTGTCAAAGGAATCCATGTACACTTCCTGTGCTAAATAAACAGTCACTGGCTAAGGTGTTTAAGAAAGAAAAACAAAAATAATAACAATAACAAAAACTCTTGCCAAGTTAATTGCAAACACCTGTAGTCTGATTTGTATTTCAACTCTTCATTAAACTTTGACCAAAAAAAACACCCAAAGAACTAACACTCTGGGGCATCCATTTATTGCTGAAATTTACATCTCTGAAACAGTCAAAACAATTTCAAATATGATTTTTGCACTTTTAGCAAAGCAAAATATGGAGGAAAATTGCAATTTTGTCAAAGTAGTTCTTTTCAGAATGTTAAATAAAAGTTTTCAAAGAGGCAAGGGGATTCAGGCATTAGAGATTTTGTATTTTGTAAATAAAAAATGGAGTAAAAACAAAGCAATGGACAGCAGATACCACTCACTGAAACAGGCTGGAATCCAGCTGTCTTTATTTAGTTACACGAAGTAGGGACTCTTCAAAAGGAGACTGATATTTACTCATTCCAGAGTATCCTACAAGCCAAGAGTTATCATATTCTCTTGAGATGTGGAAGAGCCAAGTTCAAGTCTTTGCTCTGAATCAAGTGTAAAGAGAGTTTTGGTCCCAGCACTTCAGCACAGCAGATAAGTGCTCTAGCAACTTTACAGGCTGTGGGTAGAAGTAGCCACTGCCTCCTCCAACTTTTTTTTGTGAATGATATTGAAACTTGCTGGTAAATCCAGCTGTCTCTTTCCATATTTCTCTTGTTCTTGATATAAAGTTGCTTATAATGCGTTGTATTTCGCTTCATTCTGCTAAGATCTTTATTCACTGGGAAAAAAATTGGAGATCATCATAAAACAATTTTAAAACATATTGCCTCTGCTTGTTGCAAAATAAAATAATTACACAGAACCATGAATAAGTACCAGCACTTTTAAGGGATTAGATAGATTGGCAGATGAGTGGTATGTGTGTGAGGGGTGGCTATTCCTGAATAAGACTGTAGCTCAAGATCACCATCACAAGGTTAGTAAGTATAATACAGTGTTAAATAAGGTGACTTTCTAACTATAATCAAGCCAAGGTTTAGAGAAATTCAGTTATCCTACCTTTTCTTTTGAATGAATTAACCATACTAAACCCCTATGCTGATCAAGTCTGCAGGCAGAAACGTGCTTTAGGCAATGGGAACCATAATGAAGTTTACTTTTCTGCATGAGCAGCATAAGGGGAAAAAAGCGTCTTAAAAAGACTAGACAGGGCCTAATCTGGACAGGCAGAGGAATTAGAAAAGCCCTAGACACAGAACTGAAGAAAAAATTAAGAATTTCTAGATAGATTGAACGATGTCTCAAAAATGTTATCACAGCTGGCTGGATCTAAGGGAGGAACTTGCAGCAGACAGGCCAAAGCCTAAAAAACTGTAACTATCATTATGCCAACTAGGTGCTCCCATAGGCTAGTGTCAGAAAGCTTTATCACTGCCTGTCTGCTTCCATTGCTGCTGGTCCAACATCTTTCAGGAGTACTTAAAAAGACAGGCATAAAGGAAATTTTTTTCATTAATCAAGTTCTTCTTTCTCTTCTGTTTTCTCTGTGGGTGCTATTTTATAGGTGCAGAACTGTCGATGCCAAACATCTATCTAAATTTGCTTATAAACACAGTAACCACTTTACAAATTGGTTTCTCCTACAATTCTCTGAGATAATAAACAAGCCACCCCAGCAATGAAACATGGTTTTGCTCTCTTTTGACTGCTGTTCAGACTTGTTTCAGAGTATGAGAACTCTTCATTCTTTCACTTATCAAGATTGTGTTTCTTTTTACTGCAAAGAGATCATAAATAGCTATATGGGGAAAAAAAAAACCTACCAAAAACAACTTCCCACTGAAGAAGAAAGGTTAGATGAGGTTTTAAAATAAAATAAAAAACCCCCATTTAACAATGTTAACACAGATTATATAGCTTGAGATGTTGACTTTCTTGGTAACGGTTGCTATGTAAGGTAATCTGATTTGATGCCATCAACTATAATGAGTGAATATTTCAGGATTATTGCACTACATTAAGAAAAGAATAATGCAGAGACTAAACAAATAAGTACAATGAATTTCAACAGTCAAATGAAAAGAAATACAATGGTGAGTTAAAATTACAAAAAGAGAAGAAAAAGAAAAGAAAGGCGGGTGAAAAAGTAAAGATGTTAGGCACTGATTGTACTTTGGAACTTATTTCAGTAAATTCTACATAGAAACCATTATCAAATGACAGATACCAACCATAAGAAACAAACCATGATTCTGTCTTCAGGCATTTTTTCCATTAAAAAGAAAAAAATGATTTGGTGGAAATTCACTTATCCTTTATTCACAGATTGCTTCAACAACATTTCATTGTTCATTAGCCTGTGGATATTAGACTAACATTCTCTGCATGCAAGTTCATTGATAGTCTTTCTGTTCTCCAGCGGCTCTTTATGAATGTTCAGCAGATGCTGCCCTGACTTACAGCTTGCATTCATGTACACTTACTCTTCTATCATTTGTATACAGAACTGAGATTTAGCTACATTTGAAAAGGAGGTTATGATTCAACTGTGGTTTTTGTAAACATTTTTCATTAAAGTAAATTTTAAAAAATCTGTATACATAGTTTGGACATGACCTAAAAGATTCTCAGAATTGGTTTTCAACCTTATTCAAAGCCAGTATTACAAAATTATAGGTGAGAAATGTCTCCTGAGTAAGCTTTCTTACAAGATGTGTGTGTCCTTACTTTGGCCGTAATATAAAAAAGATACTCCTTAAAACTGTAATTTGATTCTACAGCAGGTGATCTGGTATTCTGGTCATGCAAAGATGTGAAACTAAAATAAAGGTAAAAAAAGGTAAGCAAAAGCTGTCAAATCTGTTTTAGGCTTGGTTTAAGGTATTGCTGATACTTCTTGTCAGCTTTCTTTTTTAACCACATCTTTCAGCTCTATACATTGTCAAATTATAATCCTTGAAGCATTTTACAAATTCTCAACACTTCAAATATTTCGTTTTCTGCAGTAACCTTTTTAGGGTATCTTAAGTCTAATTTTTCATCACCATTGACTATTCACATACCAATAACTTATCTACATGGCTCCTTTCTTTGAAGTGAACAAATAAAGCTGTGAGTCTCTCTGGCTTTTCAAGCAGTACATATTACAGTGACTCTCAAATTAGCTCCTTTCAGGAACACTTCATGGTTTTCATATTTTGAAATGTCAGAGTAATGGAGATACTTTATTATGGGCATTGTAGTGCTTATACTTCCTGTTTTAGATTGTCATTCAGACCTACAAAGTCTTCAAAAGTTTCCTGTACTTATTTTCTCGGCATTTCTATCTTTCACTTCAGTCCAAATGCTTTATGTTGGCAGGAAATTTGCAAATGTCATTCCTTTCTTCTGATATTCTTCTTTATATGTATTATATCGCATGCTCAGTCCTCCTGAATCACCCTTTTTAGTGGGCTCTGTATCTTTGTATTTTAGGTCTCTTTTCAGACTAAGCCAAAAGTCATTTCTATGTAATTCATCATATTTTGCTTAAAAAAGAGAAGGAAAAATGTTCACTTTATCCCTACATTTCAGCTACTGTGTTCTCATTATCCCTTCTTGTATCTGAAAAGAAACAATATTTCAAAATGCTTTGGCTCCTTTTCTTTAGGAAACCATCATGTTTTTCTTTCTGCTTGTTACTTTTTCCCCTCATTACACAGTTCTGCTTTAACAACGCTTACCTGCCATCAATTTCCTTCTGTCTCTTAGTTTCTCATTCAGATGCAGCTCCTGTTCAATAGCTCTCAGCTTCTGCCTATGACTGGCAGGAAAGCTTAAAGTACAGCTCTGCACCTTCTTCCCCACAGTCTCAAGAGGAGATGTCTGAACCACGTTTTCAAAAGCTCGAATCTACACTCTTTGTCATTTATACCCACATATACATTAGCTGCCTTCCCTTGCCATCTAAATTATCTTATCACTGAGCTGTCTAGGACTCTCTTTAGTGTAACAATTTCATTTCACAGCAAGTACTGCACTTTCCCTGTCAGCTCTTTAATTACAACGTCAGGAAAATTGGTGGAGGTTGAGGAGGAAACTACTATTTGTCTTCTGCTTCGAGGGTGGAGGTTGTGTGTGTTGGGAGGGGGAAGAGGAAGATAAAGGCAGTGAAGAAAAAAAAACCAAAACCCTGCCTAAAAAAAGAGGAGAAAACATTTCTTTTTCCTAACAGGACAATCTCAAAAAGAATTATTTGTGCACTTCCCTGGACTTTGAGACTTACGCCCACGAAAGAGTCTGCATATCTCCAAAACCTTCTATAGTATCAATGATTATCCAGGTACCGCCTATTATTTTGTTGGCATGTTTTAACTTGTCTTTGGAAATAGGTTGTATAAACTTGCCTCTGAAAACTTTCATCCAAATAAAAACATCTCATTATTCATCTAAGTAAACACATTACAGACTCAATTTTTTTCTTCCGTGAATGGCTTTGCTTTCTACTGTTTGTTTTTCCAAATGTACAGTCTCTGCTTATTGAATTGATTCTAAAACTGGTTAACTGAGAAGATGCTGCTATTGTCCAGATCCATGATGAGTTTCAAATATTGTAGCACCCATCTTCAGTGTAAGTGACGGAGAGATGCCAGTTTGCATTGTTGAGGACTAAAGGGGCAGAGCTACAAACCTTGAAAGTTCTGATGGCTGAGTTTTCTGTGTCACTAAGTACTGAATAAGACAATTTGAGAGTCAGATCTTTTGACCTCCCCCGGTACTTTTTTGATAATCATTCACAGATTGTGATGTTGTGTAAGACCCCAAGAAAGGGTTTTTTGCACATATGAACCCTACAGAAGTTACTGGAGAAGTGATGACGGAAGGATGGATCTGTGATTACAACCTGGGCCTTTTCTGTTATTGTTCCCTTGATAGATAAACAATTAAACAAACAAGCAAATGTATGCTTTACCTTGTCCTCTGTAAAATACTGCTTCCATTTTTTTCCCTATGAGCATGAGAAATTCTCTTTATTTCCTGTCTATTGATAGTGTTCAACTCTCTTCTCCTTTTGGTGGTGATACAGTGAATCATACATATTCTGAAGCAAGAAAATATTCTACCAATATATGCCTCAAGAATTAAAAGTTTATGTATGTAAGCATATAGTTTTCAAACTATTAATTGTTTACTTACCTTCAGATCAGCAACAATCCCATGCACACTGAGTTGGGTTGACCTTGGCTAGACACCAGGTGACCACTGAGCCACTCTATCACTCCCCCTCCTCAACTGGACAGGGGGGAGATAAATACAACAAAAGGCTCATGGGTCGAGATAAGGACAGGGAGGTCACTCAGCAATAACTCACTGGCAAAACAGACTTGACTTACTGAAAGTAATTTAATTTGTTAGCAATCAAATCAAAGTAGGATAATGAGAAATAAAACCAAATCTTAAAACACCTTCCCCTCACCTCTCCCTTCTTCCTGGGCTCAGCTTCACTCCTGAGTTTCTCTGCCTCCTCCTCCACCAGGCAGTGCAGGGGGATGGGGAATGGGGGCTGCAGGCAGTTCATCACAAGTTGCCGCTGCCCCTCCTTCCTCCTCGTATTCTTCCCCGGCTCCAGTGTGGGGTCCGTCCCACAGGAGACAGGTCTCCATAAACTTCTACAATGTAGGTCCTTCTCATGGGCTGCAGCTCTTCTCAAACTGCTCCAGCATGGGTCCCTTCCACGGCGCGCAGTCCTTCACGAACAGACTGCTCCAGCGTGTGTCCCCCATGGGGTCACAAGTCCTGTCAGCAAACCTGCTCCAGCGTGGGCTCCTCTCTCCACAGGGCCACAGATCCTGCCAGGAGCCTGCTTGTGCACAGGCTCTCCACGGGGTCACAGCCTCCTTCAGGATTCCACCTGCCCTGGTGTGAGGTCCTCCATGGGCTGCAGGTGAATATCTGCTCCACCTTGGACCTTCATGGGCTGCAGGGGACAGCCTGCCTCACCTCAGTCTTCACCATGAGCTGTGGGGGAATCTCTGCTCCAAAGCCTGGAGCACCTCCTCCCCCTCTTTCTTCACTGACCTTGGTGTCTGCAGAGTTGTTGCTCTCACATCTTCTCACTCCTCTCTCTTCTGGCTGCTGTTGCACAGCAGTTTTTCCCCCTTCTTAAATACGCTGTCACAGAGGCACCACCACCATTGCTGATGGGCTCGGACTTGGCCAGCAGCGGGTGTGTCTTGGAGCCGGCTGGCACTGGCTCTGTCAGACATAGGGTAAGCTTTTAGCAGCTTCTTACAGAAGGCACCCCTGCAGCCCTTGCCACACAAACCCAATACACACACACAGAGCTCGTGGGCAAGATTGTCAGAACGTGCCTCAGTATATTCACACAGAGGTGAGAAAGCAGGAGCATATAGGTTCTATTACAGGTATATATGCAGCAGTAGATATAAGGGCCATGATTAGTTGTCACTATACTATAATGCATTCCTTGACTTTAACTGGGTGACATGGACAATAGCAGGAACATCGAAAATGTTAAATCTTTTAAATAAATAAAAAACCTATACCCTTCCCCCCAAGAAAATCACCTCATACTAAAGCATAGAACGCATGGTATATCATTTATGATATGTAAAGCATATCAATACAGCAGTGCATCCCAGGCATCACAGACCACTGAAAAATAGAAACTTAAAAGACTGGTTTTGAAGTCCATGTTAGAACTTCAAGAGGCATTTAGATTCCAAAAATCTGTTCTCACAAATAGTTTAAAATGATAAATTTCCTATCTAAGCACCCTTCAAGTTACAGTGATGTGGGTGGAGATCATCCAAAAATGAGAAATTCAGAAGCCCGCTATCAGCCCAGCATTTTATTGCTTGCTTTAAAACCTTACAGACCTGTGTGACACGTGAACTTTGAAAATTTATTACTGAAATGAAACAGTTGCACATTTCAGTATCTTCAAAGGTATAGACAGCTGGTTTTGAAAGACAAATTCTTTTAACTTCGTCTATTAATTATTTAAAATCTTTTTTCCGGTGATATCCTGCCTTGATTCTTTGATTCTGATTTCTTGCTATTCTATAATTTTATTCTAGACACAATTTGCAGTTTTATTTTTAAGGTAATATGTAAGTTTAAAAAAAAAAGTGAGACAACTTTGAGGTTACAACAGTTCCACAACAACTTATCACAACAATAATAAATTTAATATATTTTAAGGAGAAATTGGATAAGCTAAAGAGATGAATGAATAAAATAACATTTGAAGCAAATAATACTTGACCTTTTTAAGCATGTTTAATAACTTATATGTGTAACCTGAAATATGCAAGCTCAGAATCAGAGTTGATATGGCTTATTCACATAATGTACATTCTGAAAGACTTAAAAGCATATGCCAATTAGTGTGTACAGACGCCTTACTCAGTATATATTAATCCATAGATTTTTGATGATCAGAGGAAGTTGGATTAAGCATTAGGACAGCATGAGAGATTTCAGAGGCCCGAATTCCTTTCCATGTCCAAATAAAGGTTGAACTTGGGCAAACTATTCAATACCAGGTCTTCCTAGGTGAACGTTTACTGACTCTCAGTAAATTAGAAGTTATCATTTCTCTCTAGAAGTCCATAAATTATCTTTTTGCTTATTTGCTTATTGCTTATTTTGCTTTCCCTTTGAGCTACCTAGATGCCAACAATTCTACCTTTGCACTGGGAAAGTTTAAGTCAGAAACTGTTTTTTTAAAAAACTAGGTATTTCTCAGGGGTGGATCCAGCATGACAATATGGATGTACTTGGCTATAAACTACTTTGAGAAACTTCATGTGAACTGTTAAAACTGTGCCATGTTATAAAAAAGAAGCCGAAGATGCCTGGTCAGAGGAAGCATTAGTCTAGCCTAGTGGTGAAGGTACTTTGGGAACCACAGGAAGAGGAAAGAACAATTTTGGTTCTGATTCATACTGTAGGAATCGTTTCTACAGTTTTTCCAGTGTCTACTTTACATGAAATTCATACACAGACTTTGAACAGGGTCTGGATCCCACTGTGTTCTCTTTTTATAGTCTTGAAACTGCTTATCCATCCGTTATCCAGCTAATCTTTCACTGGTTTTTTTCTTACTTTTTTTATTTTACAGCATTAAGAAAAACAGTTGAATATTCTTCTACAGGCAAAATAAACTCTAATTTGGTGATAAGACATTTTCCAAAATTGTAAGATATATGGTTTCAAAACCCTCAGGAGTTGAAACAGGATTGCCAGATATCAAAACCTGTGTCTATCATGAAAAGAACTGAGCACATGTTTTTCCCTGTGCTCTCAAAGCTACAAGGCACTTTTCCAGAAGCCCAGTGTCACAGGATGGTTAGTTGCCAGAAAATATTACTCATACAGATAAGTTTTGCATGTAAAAAGTGACCATGTCACAAGCACACTGGAACTTCAGTTGTGCTAGAGTTTAGCTGTCCAGAACTGCAACAAATTACAGAATTTAAAGCTAGCAAACTTTAATTATATTGTACTTACTGATTAAAAATACGTACTTGCATGTCTCAAAAAAGAGACTGGTTTATGTAAGAGAGTTTTTAAGAGATTGTCTAGAAAGAGACCAGACTTTTCAGGCATAAATAGACAAGAAAATCTTGACGGTACTCTAATGTAAAGATTTACAATATATTTCAAGCATTTACAGTTTGTTAGGTCTAGACCTAAGAAGGCTGCACTGGTTTGTGACCCATTTCTTTTCAATGAGCTGTTTTGGGTATCTTTTGAAGCATGCATCTCTTCTTAGAAAGCTTCTCAAAAGTTTCAGTCCTGTTATATGCTACTGTTTCCCGTTCTGATTTCTGTAGTGTGTGGGCTACAGCATATTCTACTCCTTCATGCACAGGTAGTGTTGCAAGGATAGGTCTCACACTCAAAGTTAAAGGACACTGGTCTATATGAATTTCCTCATACTCCATGACTGTGGCCCTCAGTGTGTGATGATAAGTGATCAGTGACTGCCTTCCTGGAGATGTGTGACTATTCCCAGCTGACCTGAATGAGTCAGCCTCCTTGGAGTGTGTAGCTCTGATTCTTCAATGTATAAGTCAAACTATGCTATCAACAAATTAATGTATTTATTTCTATGCAGGTTTTTACTGTATTGTGGCAAACATTTTCAGCAGGTTTAAGCTGAGACTAAAAATATCTTCAAGTTCTGTTTAACATTAAACAATCTGATGGAACTTTATTAATGGTAACTGCTTTACTCTGTAAAGTTGGCATGTAGATTAATTAATCTAAAAATATGTCTTCATTCTGGAACTTTCTGGTAACTGGTGCGAGGTTTTGAAATGTGGCAACTTGGTAACAAATTCCTATTCTTGTCCCATTGCGTTGCTGTTAAACATGGCATTAAGGTCAGTCACACTTTTGAAAAATAAGCTTAGAAGGACAGAGTGCTGCATCAAAGATGTAAGTGAATGGAAATTGGTCTTCTATTTTGATTAGGTGTCGGATATTGACTTTGCTGTTTACCATCCATAAAACTAAGATAGAAATATCTTGGTACTGTATAATTATGGAGCTGCACAACTATTGATTTTGGTCACCATTGGTAAAATGTTAATTAAATCATGCAAACATGAAAGTGAATATTTTCTTGATGTTTGTCTTAGCGTAGAATTTTAAAAGCTCTGTAGTATTTTCCTAATTTGATAGTATTGAAAAAACACTGTAAAAGAAAAAAAATAAAAACAACTTATGGCTAGTGTTAATAGCTTTTGAAAATCATTAGACATGTTTTTCCTTCTATCGTACCTTTGGTAAAATATTTCTAGATATCAGTACTTCATTAATGCTTATGCCTACAGATACTTTTAATCCTTCCTCTGTTTTGCTTTCTTCAGACTATAGAAGGGACATAATATAGACTATTTTGAAAGCCTAAGGCAAGTAGCAAAACAGTCCATAACTCCTTTGTTTTTTTGAGAAAATGAAGCACACATTTTTTTTTTTTTAATCCATGTTTCTCCCAAAGTTTTGTATAAACAAAGAACAACAGTTTGATTTAGTAACAGCCTAATATGAGATTGTGCCTGGGGATTTGTGGTAAATGCCTATTAAATCTGTAGATCTTGATCCCAAGCCAATGGAAAGACTCCTGCAGACCTGAAAGCAATTAAGACTGGTTCTGTTATCCTTAATATTAGGGAGCAGGGAAATTTTTCCTTCCGGGTGTCCTTAAATCCTTAAATTGTGCTCAAAGGCACAAAGTAGGGAAACAGCACAAGCCCAAATAGCAGCTTTGTGCATCAAGAGCAGGGGGTGGGAAATAAGCTAAGCCATTCAGATACTCTGCTCTCTTATGGAGCAAAAGCGTTGTGTTACACCACTCAGTTACTGACAAAGTGGTTTTTTGTACAACTAATTATGCATCAACTAAATATATTGAGTATAGAGTATGTTGGTATAAGTTGACCTGGTATCCTGAGGTTTAACAAGTTGAAAGTCAGCAGTTTGCTTTTACAGTGAAGGCGGCCAGCAGCATACTGGATTGCATTGGCAAGAATGCAGGAAGCACGCAGTGGGGAGTGACCCTTCTCCTTCATTTGGCACTTGTGAGGGTGCGCTGGGAGTCCTCTGTCCATTTCTGGACTCCCCAGTACCATCTGGGCCACACCATACTGCAGTCAGTGCAGACGACGGCCCCCAACATGGTGAAGGAACTGGCACAACATGTACAAGGAGAGGTGGGAAGAACTTCAACCTCCTGACGAAGGGTGTAGGGAAGGCAGAGCCAGTCTCTCCTCAGAGATGCGCAGTGATAGGACATAAGGCAGCAGTCACAAGTTGCAAGATGGGATTTCTGGTTAAATACAGGAACATATTTTTTCACTGTGAGGGTGATCAAACTTTGGGAAAGGTTGTCCATATAGGTTGTGGAAACTCTGGAGGTATTCAAAGCTTGACTGGGCTTGGCCTTGTTCAGACCCTAAGCAACCTGATCTAGTAGGTCCTGCTCTGGGTAGGAGGTTGGACTACATGTCTTCTAGAGGATACTTCTATGACTGTGATGAAATCAGTGGAGTAAGGGCTGAATCTGAGAGAAGGAAGAGGTATTTACTGATCTCACTAAGTCCTTTTGCTTCAAGAGGGAGGAAAATGGAATATTAATCTTGTTCAAACACTTATCCATTGTCTGAATAGCATGCTAGGAAGTGAGTCCATCAGCTGTGTCTCTTTGTCCATAAAAGATCTAATATTCCCTTATTTTACAGACCAGTGTCCCATTCCACTGGGGATAGATTCTCTAGATATGTTAATGCTACTAAGTACGTAAGGAAAATATATTCTTGGCAGTTTGAGTAAAAAAAATTATAGCTCTACATCAATTAGTCAAACCTGTTTAAGCATTACCTTAAATGTTTATTGACTCTCCTAAATGTACCTGAGAGTTCTGGTTTAGAGTATGCCCAACTCTGAAGTCCACAGCAAATGGTAATAAACTGTGAACTTTTTTCAGTAGGACAATGTAACAGCATGCTCCTTGGGACTTGCTGTAATATTGTGTCTAAACTACAATACTGCCTAAAGGGAGTGGCACTGGACACTGTTTTAACTCTCTTCCTCCCCTGCAGTCTTTTATCATTTTTCTGGAAAATAAAATATTGTGACACCTCCAGTATGATGCCTCGAGGATTTTCTGTTAAAGAGCCAGAGAGTCTTACCTTTTCTAGTGGTAGGAAGTTCCTGCATCTATGTGTGATTTTAAATACTGTACTGTGTTATGCCCTTTGTACTGTTTTCTCTAGTGTAGCATAGATAAGAGAATATTGGTACTGAATTTCATTTTATAAAGAAATCCTGTCAAATATGCCTGCTATTTAAAATCCTAAAAACTATCCTGCTGGTGACAGACCAAGATCGAATTGCATAGAAAAAGATTTCGCTGGTCAACCTCAGTGCAATGCTTGGGCAAGATGGACAGAAATATTAATAGGCCAGTTACCATTTTCATTACAATTTATATTATTGATTCCAGTAGCTTTTGTTAGCATAATAATGAGCAATACAACCTAAATGAAGAAAATCGGAAAACAAAAGACATAGCTAATGCATATATAAGTACATATCTACCACAAGAATTTTTTCCTTCCTATCCATGCTCATTAGATTCATAACACATCTAATTGATTTATAATTCGATCCTAATGGACTTTATGGGTTCTTTTCTCACTTTCCTCAGTTTTGGGAATCTCTGCTTGGAGTATGACTATAACTGACAGGAGTAGGCAAACTGGGTGCACTGATGTACTGAATGTTAACTTTTATATATAACAGAATATATATTGTGTGACTGTGTGTGGATGTGTAATAAAAAACTTAAAAAAATACCACTATATGCATGAATACCTGATGGGTGGTGGTTTTCTGTCAAGAAAGGCTATTTAGGAACCAAAAATAAGCTAAATGTGAATGCCAAAATAATATCGGAAAGCGTATTACATAGGAACAGTCCATTTTGTATTCCATATATACCATGTATGTTCTAGAAATATGACATCCTAGAATGTTTTATATGGTTTTCAAAATGCTAAAAGAAAGACAAGAATAACAGTCCTGCCTGTAAATCCCAATATTATAATCGTTAACATGAATCCAAATTGTACAGGGCACAAAGGACACATAAAACTTCTTTAAATGATCCAAAACAGCTACTTTCTTCCTTGACTTAAATTCAAAATTTAAAAACCTGATCAGACTGGAAGCTAGTTTCTGGAATCTCCTCTGTCTCACTGAATTAAGTTTCATTTTCAAACCCAGCATGGGCAACAGTATGGGACTTTAAAATGATACAGCCACAATGTCCAAAAAAAGCTCCCACTGGCCCAGATCTGTACCTAATGGGGCACCAAGGAGATGTGAGGCTCTGTGGTAGACTGATTATTTTTTAAAAGAAAACTGCTTGAAGCTGTTGGGGATTTAAACAGTTAGAAAACATGTTCTGGTAAGGAAATTGATATTCACAGAGCAGGCAAAGCAGAGAAAGTCCATATAGGTGAATAGTACAGTAAGTTGAGCTGTATAGACACTCTCTCCACCTGTGAATTGTAAGATACTTATTAATTTAATAGATATGCACTATATTTGCAGACAGCAGGAACATGACAATCTGATTAATACTTAAGTGCCACAGAGTATGAACAAATGCTTATAATCCTTCATCTTTGACTCAATAAGGAGCATGGTTTCATTTGGTTCCTTTATCAGTGAAATCAACCACTATGGACATTCACTGGACAGGCTTGGAAACTGCAGGAATTAAACGATTCAGCATGGAATCTGCTTTCCAGCACCACATTATCACTGTCACATTTGCACATTTGCTTTTTCTTTGGCCTTTTGTTGAGTTATTTTTCTGTGCTACTCAAGGTATTATGCTTATGAACATGGTATAAGAACATTTTACAACAGCACAAATTTAAAACGTGATTTTTATGTGTTAAATGCCATTACTTCTTTTCCTTCTATCTCTACAGAGAAGAAATCGGATGTGAAAATACATTGTCGTAAGATATGGGAGGCTGGGGGGATGGAAGGACAAAGCAGCACTCCCTTTAGAATGGCAATGAATGAAACATATGGTAGTTTGAGATCTTGCAGAAAGTATTTCTATAATCCTTTGTGGGATCTCAAGAAATTATCTTTGGGTGCGTGATGGACAATCTCATTGTGACAAGAGACGTGAGTTGGCATCCACCATTCTTCTGTTGCTTCTGTTTGGCTTTTCCTGTGTTATTTTAGATGGTCTTACAATCTCTGGAGACAGACCATAAAGCAAGCCTCAAGATTATGAATATGATCATGTAACAGCCAGTACAACAAACACAGAATAAAGCAGTTTTTTTCCTGGCAATCCATATTAATGAGGATCATAACATTCTACCATAGCTTTAATTTGTTTTCAGGTGAATGGCAATGCTGTGGAATGGACAAATACTTCTCATCAGGTTATATGGTCATGCTGACAACTGTGAAATTCAGCTGTTTTTGTTAAAAATAAATACATGACATACTGACCTCCCGTTTTCATAAAATCAGCAGTTGCTGTGAAACCTGTTTTTCTTTATTTTTAAATAAGAGACTTCAAAGACTTAGCAAAGTAAATTTGCAATATTTTTCATATATATTAAACCCAGAAGGAATTATTTTGATTACAGTCCAAATTCTTGTCCAATACAAGTATCTGATTTTTGCTCAGAAAAATCTTACAGGCCTTATCTTCTATTGTGATACATAACGTTTTCAGAACAACCTCTTGTCCTGGACAGAAGACTTGAGGTGATGGAGAATCCAATGTTCCTCATCTAAATTCAGTCCAAAGGGTAATATCCTTAATTGTTAATAAATATTTAAAAAATAAATAAACAAAGAAATAAATAAAAATAAAGAAAGAAAAATAAATAAAGAAAAAATCCTAAAAACTTAGTCACAGTTTGCCTTTCTTCAGTTTCTGTATCTAGCTAGCTGGAAATTTTCCAGTGGAATACTTTTTTTTTTTAAACTGGAAATGGCAATTTGTCAAAGTCAGAACATTTATTTGAGGTCTATTGCTTTTCTTAGGAAGGGTTTTCAGGTGCAGGATGGGGAGACCTTAGAATAACCAAAACCCCGATGATTCAGAAGTTTGCACCGAGTAACAGGGACACCAGTTTAAGCTTTTCATGACTTGCAGCGGGGATATATACCATAGTATGCCATATTCCACACAGATGCATGAGACATACTGACATGTATTCATACCTTTTTCTGAATGACATGTGAACGTCCTGTTTTTTAATCCAAATACAAATGAAAACATAACAATGATGTTTACTAAAATTACTCTCACACTACTGTACACATATCTTTTGTACACACCTTCCCACCAAAGTTTGCCATCAAATCTTTGCTCCGTAACAGGTCTGTAAATAAACAACTCTTTAACTGAACAGAAAGCTGTACAATGAATGCCAAGCAACTCTTAGGTTATTTCATGGATATTCCGTCCCAGCTTGACCGAGGATGAGGAAAACACTAACTTAGAGTCAACTTTGTTCCCTCCATCATTCAATCTGCCCCAAAGACAGAATTTCATGCACCAGGAAAATGTACACTATACAGGCAGAGGATGTGACAGAGTTGCCTTAAGACTCCACTCGTCCCATCCCCCAAAGTGAATGAGTGGGGTTGAGACAGCTGTGCTAACAAATAGCTGACTTCCACTTGCAATAGTTATTCAGTATCATCCTGAAGAATGCACTACTTTACTCAGAGTGGTATCTGTGAATAAACTTGCTGTGGGAATTACTGCTACCCGTGAGATAGCTGAGCTGTGAGCTGCAGAGACCCGCTGTACTCTGCGGTACCACCCAGACAAAAAATCCGCTCTCTGTGAATATGTCATTTTCTTCACTTAGTGCTGAATTGGTTTTGTCTCTCATGGACTGAAATGAGAAGATGGCATGACATGCTTCTCTGACATATGTATGCATCACTAACTTCCTGAAATAACAAGTATGCTGCATGTCTGCACAGAGGCAATGGATGGTTCTTAAAATGCACATACATATTTTATAGCCTCATTATAGCAGACTGGCTTTATATTTCTCTTTTAAAGTCTTGTATTTTTAGTAAGGTATTTTCCCATTGTGACAGTCAATCTAACAAAATTATGATAATTGGATTTATCAACATATCGTTTGTTGCCCTCTGGGTGAAATTCACATGCTCTCTAATGAACTGATGAGATTTGAATGAATCACATATTTCTTACATGTGAGAGAATCAGATATTTTCCAGCGGCATAAATATACACCGTTATAATTATTATTATTCTTGATTTTATCTGAAATGTGGGAAGAGTTTAGGTAGAGAAAGAAAATAACTTCATGTACCATTGCATTTTAAAATGTATAATTGCAGGTATAAGAAAATCAGACTTATTAAGTTCTAACAACCTGAAGATTAAGGTTTATGAATCTAAGAACATGGTCAAAAAGGTTTTCCTGGAAAATTTGTATCTGAATGTGCTGTCATAAGATTGGCACTGCCTTGGGTGACTTAAATCACGTGCTAAAGGCAGAGTTTACAAGAATTAGCTTGCTGTTGGGAAATTTACCTTCTAAATCACATTTTCCCAAATGCAGCATAGCGGCAATGCCTCTTCTTGGAGCAGGACCCAATTCATCAGGCACAGAGAGTCACTATATTTGCAGAGTTGCTATCAGTTTTATTTCAAAGGTCAGATCCTGTAACAAGGAAGAAGTAGTAGCTCTGCACTACACCTGCTTGTGATGGAATCAAAACATCAGGTGAGCCAAAGCAGAGAGTTTCATCCACAATCTGAAAGATAGCAATTTTGCTAAACAAACTGAAAAGTGAATGAAAAAAGCTTGTTATGATGGAAGCCTATCACAATATTGGCTTGCTAACCAATGTAGTAAATATTTGTGTATTGACAGCACAAAATTGAAAACTGTGAGCCAGGCTTCAAAAATCATTGCATCCACAAATCATAAATTTTAATAATCAAGATTATTATGAATTGGTCTGTTTTCTAATTTCTCAGGGGACTTCCACTTCATATTTTCTAATACAACACATATGTGTGAGTCATGCCAGTTCTTACTCATATATATCTTGTACATTGTATAGCGTGCATTGTGTCTCTCTGCTTCAGGGTTTCTTTCTTTGATGATCAAACTAAAATAGCTGACTCACTAGATTTTTTTTCTGTTAAGAAATTTACATAGACACATTACACCAAAACCTTTTAGAGTAATAAGAAATTATAAAGCACCAGTGTTCCATTTTGAGACTGTTGTCCTAGTACCAGCAAAAAGACTATATATGTTTATATGTATATAAGTTGTACCCTCAACAGCAGGACTAGTGAAGCCTAATTTCCAATATATCTCTGTCTTTTTCCCCCTAAAATACACCTCTTTGCCTATTACAGTATGTATATCTTGCCACCCTATCACCTATGAAACTTTCACAGAGCAAGGAACAGCAGTATTGGTCTGGAATAATGTGCATATTAACTGGCTGGTCACTACGAAGATGTAAGCTAATTTGGGCATGTTGCCTTTACCCAGCTGAGGATAAATATCCCATAGCATTATTGAGTAACCACATCATCTGGTATGCTTCCTAACTAAAACATGTTGTATGTGGCAAAGCGACTGAAATATTAGTGGACTGACTTTTCTGTTTTAACTCAGATAACTTCATCCAAGCTGTATGTGTCATAACTGATGAATGATGATGAGAGAAGAGGGATAAAAACTGATGTCTAGGTTGGTGATTTACAGCACCTCTTCTAATTCATAAGGCAGTGAAAATGATGTAGACCTCTAACAGGCTTTCCAAGTATAGATTTTCCAAAAATAACTTCAGATTTTTATCACAAGGCAAGCCACAAGAAGATACCAGGGAAACAAAAGCAAGAGAAATGCTGGTATGAAAAACGGCATAGAAGTGGTAAACCCTTTGTCCATGTCAGATCATCTTTAATCACATGGAACTAACTGAAACTAACTGCATCCAGTTTTAACCATGAAGTAATGAAACTGGTACAGCTACCCAATATATTTGTAGTGGCGTAGTTTCATTTTAATGGCAAAAAGATAAAACAATGTTTCTATCTTGAAACTGTCTTTCTCTGGCACTGATAGGCTTTGCTTGCAGATGTTTCCATCTGCAGGTATCATGAAATGCTTCATTTGTTAGGACTCTGAAGCTTGTCTTTTCTCAGTAGGCTGACCATCTGAATTTTATGGGACATTAGGACTTAGATATTTTAGATTTTTAGGTTTGTTTCTCCATATTAAGTTCATGATTATTGTACTGCATGTATTCTTTAAACATTATTTGTATTTTATGGCTCCTTGTTCAAGATTTTAGCAAATTTTTTTAAAGCTAACTAATTTTGAATAGATTGGTTTCTTTAGGCAGGTTCTTTAAACTTCCCTTGTCCACCCCAGGGTCAGCAGAATTAGATTTCCTTCTCACAATTCTCAAAAATTCCGTCAGGGCTTCATTTCTGTACTTCAGGCATCTGACCGTAATGGTGAAAAATGCTCTCCATGAAAAAGTTGATGGTAGGACTGATTACTAGAGGTGAGATAGCTTTGTAGCTGCAGGTAGCCACGCAGGGACTTAAGGACATCTGAAAAGATAAATCACAGCTATTGCCCCAGAGTTGCCATTCTAACTGCTTTAGAGGAGCAGACAAGCACCTACTGTTCTGCCCGCTAGAGCTGAGCTGAGCTGACATAAGGCCAGTCTTACAACGTGCCCGCTGTAAATGACTACGGTACCTGACATTCCCTCACACTTGCTTTTAAGAATAACACAGAGCCCTCTGCTTTCCATTGCTGTTGTAACATTGCAAAGCTCAAAAAAGGGGCCCTCAATGTAGCTGTCTGGGACAAATTCTGCCCCTGGATATGTGTATCTGATTCAGACTGAGGTCAGCATTTTTTGAGTCTTAAAAGTAGATGGTGAGGGAATGTCTTATGTACCCTGAATTGAATCATCTCATGAAAAATAAATGAACAAAATTATCATCCAGGAACATTAAAATCTGCTGTAGAGGAGTACTGGGACAAGCAGAAGTCCAGCTTGCCAGCAAGTAATTGATCAGGAAAGCTTTGTTGTGGGGTGGTTTTTTTCATTTGGTATCAGCATCTAACTATCACATGAACATTTTCCAAATGTAAGTGCCAATTCATGGTACTAAAAAACATTGCATAAAATATAATATTTTGTATTTTAATAAATAGCTGGGAGACACAATGTGGTGCTGCTCAATCTTAAATACTCCAAGCATTAAAAATTAGTCTAAAATCTGAAATCCTTATTCACTCCTTAGGAAAAAAAAAAAAAAAAATCCTGCTCCTGTAAAACCTTGGTCTTTAACTGCTTCAGAGGAAGAATAATGGGATTTTTTTTCTAGCAAATCCATACAGGGCAGACAGAACTTTGGCTTTAAAACCATATTTGTGGTAATAAAAAAAGGTTTTTCTTAAAAGCAAATAGGCAACACAAGTCATTAGGCACTTATGCCTCAGTCTCACACACAGATAAAGCTGTATGTGCACGGGTTAATAAATTCTAACATTTTGAACTTTTGACTTACTCCTCTGTATAAGTCAAGAGATGTATATGGGATGCAGGTATTCTTATCACTCTGGTTCTTCACAGATTTCAGGATGTTTCTCATATATCCAAATGAAAGTCTTTTATTAAATGAAGTATTCCTTTTTTTTAATAAATGTGGCAAGTGTTTTCATATCTAGGTAAGTTTATTTGTTTAAATAGCTCCCATATACAGATGAATGATTTGAAAGGAAATACGAAATCTTGCATGATGGGATATGATTGCTGAGTGATGTCTGTGGGGACTGCTTAGTGTTGATAAATAACTAAGGAATTTGTCTATCAACATTTTGCATAAATGTCAGTCATAGAACTTGTGGTTGGGTTGAGGCAGCCCTGAATGACAATGCATTTCTCATTTATGTACAAGCTTTAAAGGGGAAGAATAGGGAAATAGAGAACTTATCTCAGAGCAGCACATGTTTTTTGAATGTGGGTGTCCTCCAGCAGAGTCTTCTCCAATTGCTTCCTGTGAGACTTTGCAGATTCCAAACAAAACCCAGACCAACTCATGCCTTTGGCAGGTTAGCAAAGTAATATGAATGTGTTCCATGCCTGAAATATTACATTTCAAAGAGTCCTTTACATTAAGTCTGGTATCAGATTTGTCAAGACTATAGGCTCTTGAAAACAAGACTGTTGTTTGAGATGTGAGGAAGCTAGACAGAAAAGGCACTAATAGCCTTTTTTAAGTAAGTTTTACACTTGTTCAAACATTTAACAAATTATATGTAAAAATCTGAAATTCCCAGATACCTCCACAGAGCTGGAACAGTAACAAAAAATAAATACTATAGGGATTGAACAGATATTTGACAGACTATGTTTCTCCTTGTATTTATATAAAAATAGATATTTTTACATTAGAGGAATCTGAATCGGCTCACCTAAAAAGCACATAGTGTAGCTTTGCTATCCTCCCAGCACACTGAGCCCACTCTGGGTTAGCTCTACCTCCAAAGCAGTTAGGAGCTTGCATGCAATGTTCACAAACAGGCCCCAGTGAGTTGATAAAGCACAGTCTGATATTATTTCAGATTAGAAGGGCCTAGAGAATTTCTTTAGTATTCAACTTTTCCCTAATTAGTCAAATTAAAATAGCCTGAGATTGGTATGCATAGTAGCTATCACAACATCTTCATAGCACCAAACAATCTCTTTGCTTTTAAGATCCCTAGTAAGTGATATATACGGGCTTATCTCTTTTCTCTTTGAAAATGCTGTAAAGTGGGGATAACTTGAGGTCGCTCTTGGTTTACGTAAATACAAATGAGAGCAGAACCAGGACCAAAGGTCTTACAAGTATTGTCTACCAGACTGCAAAGCTACAAAATGCAACACCACAGAAATTGGCCACTGCTAGGCCTGAGAAGTTTCAGGAAGCTGAGCTAGAATTCATTCTTTCACAATATCCCAGTACAAGAAGGACTTTAAACTCTAAATGCCCCAAGACTCATCTTTTCTAGGTGAGCCCCAGTGTTTTCAAACCCACAGAAAATCAGCTATATGTGACAGTTTGACTCTAACACTCTTGCTACTATATAAAGCTGCACAAACTGCAAAAATAGATGATGATAACTTTTGTCAGCTTAGATGTTACTATGATTACATTTCTACATCCTAAAATCCCAATACAAATAGAGTAAGTTAAAGCTATCTCGTGTGTTAAACAGTGATGGAGGATAATAGCAGAGAAGGTCACTACAGGAAAACTAAATACTGCAAGAAATGGTAGTGATCTTCTATCACAGGGCATCTTCCCTGTTGAGAAAACAGTGCCCTACTTAGTGTCCTACTCGATGTGGAATACGATGATCTTTGCTTTCTTGACTTCAGCAGAACTTCAGGGAACACTGACACTGATGAAGTTAGGATGTTTATGGGGAAAGATTCCTGAAAAATCACAATTAAAGAATTTCACATATTAATTTATTGCAGACATTTTAAAAAATACTCTTCTTTTTTTTATGCAAAACTTTAAACTGGAATTAGGCCGTCAGAACCATATTTTTTTATTAAATGTAGAGCTACAGTGGGATTGATGGAGACAATAGCACTCGCAATACAGACCCAGACACACTAACTCAATATAGAGAAAAAAAAGATGCTCGGTTGTTTTTCTCTGAACTTCTACAGGTGTTTTATTTTTATTTTTCACCCCAACTTCAGTAATTTGCAGCATCTCTAAACCACCATTCTTCCATTGATTGTGATGTAATTATTGAATTTAATAGAACAATGACATCTACTGAAAGCTTTTACTTTCATATGCACTAACTGAAGTAAAGCGTTGGATAAGCTAAACAGTGTTCAGTAATAGTAATGACTGCTTGCGCTTCATCAAATCTCAGCCCAAAGTCAGACACCTAAAAAAGGTCAACATGTGCACAAACATGTACACTTCGGTTTGGTATACACATTTTAGTCTAGGGAAATAGTTTGCAGAGTAATCTGAAGCTTTAGGGAACAAAGCAAAAATACAGATTTAGTCAATTACACCAGCAGGGAGAATAGCTTCTTAGGGTCAGATGCCAAAAAAAAAAAAAAAAAAAAAAAAAAAAAAAATTAAAATTGGAAAAA
>VFFE01008944.1:663906-714338 GCA_008921705.1 Burhinus oedicnemus | reverse complement strand
GTCAGAAGCCAAAAAAAAAAAAAAAAAAAAAAAAAGAAATGTTTCATCTGGCTTCAATACCATGGGAAATAATACAACAGCTTTAGGAAATGTGCATAGGACTAAGCATTTATTGAGACTGAGGAGTTTACTGCTGCACCTTTTAAGAATAAGTGACAATGCTCTTCTTATTTTAATATCTTAATAATTTTAGTTGATTCAGATAAGCCCTGAGCCTGAAAATACTGAAAACACTTCACTTACTCTGTTCTCTACTTAACTCTGTTAAGATACTCAGTATTTTTCTATACTCCTATCTCTCCTGAAACTCAAACAAACATCAAAGATGAAACAGGAAACCTGTGGAAGAGAGACTTACACTTCTTTTCAACTAAGTTTATTTTAGGGTTTGTAACTTTTTAAAATACTGGGTCCTTCAGTTGCAGGCAAAAAAACCTCCTAACAAATCACATCTCTATGGAATATAATTTCTGATATTAGAGTAGTTCAACTTGAAAACAACTCCTTGATATCTGTGGAAGATGAATTATACACATATTATACTGTTTCATGTCATATGCATTTTCTTTCATTCCCATTCACTATGTGTATATCACTCTAAGTTTGATTCTAGATGCATTCTCCACTCTTACCTGATTAAGAATTCGTATCATCTCAGTGGAAAATTGGTAAGTGAAGGAATTATAATTTTCTTAAAACATTCCACCAATGATTAAACATGTCAGCTAAGATGCTTAATTATAAATAGACTACTATTTTAATTTTATTTGCTTGCCTTCAGTTATTTAAAAAAAAACAGGGTTTTTTTCCTTATTTTTTTAATATTCCTCCCTAGACACTGTGGATTGTACACTTTTGTATTACCTCTAGTTTGTATCCTTTTTAGTTTTTCGAAAAAAGCCACTCTAAGCTAAGAAAAAAAAATATGTTCTGATCTGAAACTTCAAAATGTTGTTATTCCAGTTGGCATATTCAGTATCCAGAGTCAAAAAGCCAATGGAATGTAACTGGTAACAGCTAGTTAACAAATATAACTCTCTTGAATTATTACATTTAGAGAGCTCTTATTGTATTACTTAACCTTGCAGTGAACTAGAAAATGAATGTGGTCATTGTAAACTGGTTAAACCGGAAAATATGTTTGATACAGATATGTCTAATGTACTTTTGTGACAGAGGAATTGCGTAAAAATCTTAAAAACTATACAACTGCCATTTTAAATTAGAGTAATACTTTTAAATCGTTTTTTTCTTTCTGCCTTTTAATTTTCATTTTTGGTTGTACTTATCATCCTTTAGTCATAATTTTAAAAGCTTTTATTTAAATGTTTCCTTTTTTCTCTCCAAAGTCTTATCTTATTGTAGTATTTAAAAAAGAATTTTATTCAGAATTGGAGATTTTTCTAAAATCTTCTCTGTACTGATTCTCAACACTTATTTTCATGAAGCCCTGAGTGTTAACTAAGGATTTTCTCCTTTTTCTGCTGAAATCAGCCAGAGAATGCCTTTGATTTCCACATGACAAGACCCAGCACTCGAGCTGTGTCTACCTGCTCCCTCAGAAGTTGTCCCCATGAAGTGTCCCAGGCTGAATTACCTCAGCTGCATGCCCGCTTCAAAGCCCGGGAGCACCATGGGAGCCCTTCAGTTGCTTTTGTCGTTCAGCAGAAACGAGGCTTCTCTGTGGAGACAGCTAGCACATAAATTTCACACAAACTTTCACCTGATATGGCCTTTAACAGAAGCACTATGTGGGGCTTGTCTGCACCACACGCTGCTTGTGACCCTGCGTAAGGACCGGTGAGGAGAGGATGTTTTCGTGAGGCGCAGCTGAGCTCCCCTGCAGGCCGACACCGCACCGCTACAGCAGCCATAGTTATTAATGTTACTATACTGAGTAAAAATATGTGAGCACTCATTTAAATTACTATCATTTAAAAATGTCAGTTGAGATGAATTATCATCCTCAAACTTCCCTTTACCTGATCCTTTACCTCCATCAGCCCAGCTGTGCGTTCCCAAGCTACAGGTACTGTGTCATGTGGTGTCCTCCATGGCAGTCTGAACCGGGTGTTCGTGGCAAGGCGTTGGCAGCGGGTGGGCTGCAGGGGTGGCCTCTGTGAGGAGATACCAGGGGCTGCCCTGTGCCGGACACAGCCGGTTCCAGCCAGCTCCATAATGGACCCACTGTGTATTTAAGGGCAAAATATTTAAGAAAAGGAGAAAAACACTGGATGGGGAGAGGAGGAGGGAAAAAAGAGTGAGAAACAACAGTGGGAACCCCGAGATCAGAGAAGGGGAGGGGGCATTCCAGGCACCAGAGCAGATATTTCCCTCCAGCCCATGGAGAGGACCACTCTAGAGTAGATACCCACACTGTGGCCCATGGAGGACCCCACACCAGAGCAGGTGGATGTTTCCTCAAGGACTGCAGCCCATGGAGAGCCCACAACAGAGCAGGGAGAAAGTGCAAGGAAGAAGTTATTGCAGGGAGGAACTGATATGTAATGACCATAGCTCCCCCACTCTTCCTGCACCACCTGGGGGCAGGTAGAGAAACCTGGAGTGAAGTTGCCTCTGGGAAAGAGGGGAGGAAAGTTCTTATTTTAATGTTTGCCTCCATTTCTCACTACCCAAATCTATTTTAAGAGGCAATAAATTGAATTAGTTTTTCCCAAGTGAGTCTCTTTTGCCTGCAATACTAACCAGTAAACAATCTCCCTGTCTTTGTCTTGGCCCATGAGTTTTCTCACCCGGTTTTCTGCCCCTCCTCACTGAAGAGAGAGGGAGGGAGTGACTGGATGGGAATTTGGCTGTTTGCCAAGGCTAACCCACCACACAGTCCCACATTTAAATTAGCTGTCCAGACTACTTGGGAATGTGGAATTGGGGCAATCCACATTTGTGGGTTTTTTTGTTTATTTTTGTGGTTTTTTTGATCAGGCTTTTGGTGACTTTCTGAGAAGGATCCCGATAATGCCAGCAGTTGAGGCTGGTTGACAATCTTCATTCAACCCAGACCCAGGAGGTCTATGAGGGCAATGAAAGTGCCTACAGGTGAGTATAGGAGTTTGCCTGAGATTCAGGATGCTTCTAGGTGTATTCTGTAAGCACCAGTATAGACAGACTGCCAGAGATGGCCTTGGAGATGGGTCAAAGCAGACATGGAGAGATGCTGACTCCAAGGAAGGAGTCTAGGGATTGTAGAGACCAAAAGCAAAGCAGCTTCTACAGTATCCTCTGAAGTTTTCTGAAAGCTGGCTGAAGCAATGTTTTCCTCATTTCATTTTAGGTGCCAAGAACAAACTCATGATTTTTTTGGCTCTCCTATATTAAGGACTATCTGACCATGATGACTGGACAAATGTGGTAGGGTAAAGGAGTTTCAGGAGAGATAACTGCTGGCTTGTAGTCAGCAATATTCAATATGCATTTTTGCCAATAGCACAAATTGTTCAGGACAAGAGGATTGGAGAAAGAAAGAAAAGTGAGAAGAGCTCAGTTGTGGACAGACTAAACCTGGAACTAACCTCCTGAGGGAATAAGGCCATACTTTATGTAATGCTATTTCTGAGGGATTTTTTGACCCATTTGGCTTAAAGACGTGTTACTGAGACAATGTGCTGATTTGAAAGCTGTCTAAGCTGAAACATGACCTAGCTCACCATAAGAGTGACATAGGGACAAATACATTTATGAAACTTCTGCTAGAGATACTTTCCCTTCTATCTGGCTGATGTCTGAAGGTATGACAGAGAGACCGTGTGGCAGAGCTAAACTCCTGGGTAGGCTTACCTGCTGCTTGCGGATATTATTAATAAACTAAACCAGAGATAAATAAAGGTTTGTTTCATTAGGCTTGTTAAATACACTTCTGACAGAGATACCAAATGTTGTCGTACAACAGGGACTATGAGTAGAAAGAGGCATTCTCAGTGTAAAGACGGTACCAAGCTTATCAAATTGCAGCTTGGCCAGCTTCCTAGAAGACTCCCAACAGCTCAGACTGAGTCCCTGAGAAGTCTGTTTTCTTAGGACCGGGAATAGAATATGAGTGGACTGACAAAAATGACTGAAATCAGGCTGGACCTGTAAAGAAACCAGGAACCAGACAGGTGTGACTCAGTCAGAAGCTTGATGAGCCAGAAAGATATTAAGGTCCTGGACAACGTGTTCTAGGTGACCCTGCTTGAGCAAGGGGGTTGAACAAGATGACCTCCAGAGGTGCTTTCCAACCTCAACCAGTCTGTGATTCAGTGAGACTACAAGTGTTTTATCTAACCTGGAAAAATGACCTTACCAAGTTAGTATGACTGAGATTATTTTGAATTATGTTTCTAATCTAATTCATAGACCAGGCCGGTTTGTAACTGGGAAGCTCTCTAAATTGCATGGGAATATGAACACCATCTTGCTTCTTTTCAGGCCACCCCATTGCAAACTGGATTAAAAAGTTTGAAGAATTAAAGCATGATAAAGCCTGGTGGGACAGACTGAAATGGTGTGGCAGCAGAGCGACCAACTAAATCAATGTCCTTTTTTTTTTTTTTTTTTAAATCTTCTCCTTTATCAGTGTTCCTATATGCTTTTGCATGCTCCATAAGGTAAAGGTGGTACCATTTTTGAAGTGCTGCCAGTGACTGAGGTCATCCATGTCAATAAGTGGGAGAGGGGAACAAGCTGGAGTAGGTAACAGCTGTTATCATTTATGGAAGAGGCTAGGGTCAAAGACAACAAAAGCTCGTAGTAATATTGGACAGAAGACTTACTGTGATTGATGGGTGTCATCTTAGATTCACATGCAAATAGTTGCTAATTGTATTTTGGTCACCTGACCACTCTGCTGGAGCTTTTTGTGATTTTGGAGCAGGAGCCCCAACAGATTAGCATGCTGTCAGATACAGGCTGAGAGGAGGGCAGATGCTGTGGCTGTGCTCCTCCTTCTAGGTGATTTTCCACTTGTCATTGCAGCAGTAAATTGGGACCTGGCTATGGTCAGGGATGTAGCCTCCTGACTGTGTAGCACAGGGCGTTCCTCTGAGGTATGGAGATAAGCTGTCCCCACTTGGGAGGGTTTCCAGACAAGGATTAGCACATTGGTGGTATTAAAGAGTTTCTGAAGAAGTTCCCTGGGTATGAAGGTAAGCTGGTGCCAGGGTACAGAGGCAGGCTGTACTGGGAGCCTCTGAGATAAGTGGTGGCAGATGCCAGGCACAAGGGCTTGTCAAGGATTGGGTGCATTCAGAGTTTCTCCCCTTCCCAATTAAAATCATCCAGGGCTCTTTCCTGATGCCCTGGAAGAGTGATACTATTGTACATCACCCCACTGACGACGTGGATAGGGCAACGATGGAAAAGAGGTGCCAAGAGTGATCTTACAGCACCTCACTGGCAGTCCAGACCAGATTCTTCTGAAATGAGATGGAGCACTTCCAGGTATTTCAGATGTAAAGCATCAAGCATTAATTTAGCTTTTGTTATTCAAGACAGCTAGGAAGTATTAAATCAGAACAGTTCAAATATACGTTATGCTGTCCTGACAGTTTAGATGTTGCATACAGAGTAAACATAGGGATTTGGGGATCCTGTTTCTTGAAAAGGAATGAGTAATAGCTCCATCGGTTGCATTTAAATGACTTCGAGAGTGGGAGTGTTCGTTAGCTCAGTCATAGACCTGATATTTCTCTATCTACAGACTGCTGCCAAATTACATATTTTATGAACATGAAGTGGAAAGAAGGACTTTATGACTTCCTTTTTCTACTTACTCTCCTGGCACCTTGGAATCCCATCTATCCCAGTCCTGCCCTGCAGACAATTTTCCCTAGCATTTATTACATTGATTTCTTTAAATATTTTAAATAGCTTTATATTTCCTTTTTGAAAACCAGATTGAATTTTCTGATGCACTTCTGTTTATGTTGCCTAAAATATTCGGCCCTTGAATTTGTACTGAACACATATCAATCCCCAAGACTCTCAGAATGATAGTGAATGCACTTGTAACTTTTTTTTCAATTATCTTTTAGCTATATCAATTATGTTTTGGTGCATTTACATTACTTTTCTGGTGCTATAGCATCAGTCCACCTATTAACATATAAGGAATATTCTATACTGGCTGATAACAGTGTGCCCTTAGGATATATTTGGATATCAAAGTCAATACCAGAAGCATGCTCACTTGCTTTTGATAAGCACTGTTTTTTAAATATTATGACATTATTTCATTTAATTACACTAATAGATGAGAGTGTCCTATGATCAATACAGGGATGCTTTGATCTTAATCATTGATCCATTTTTCATAAATATGCAACTTTTTCAGCTGTCTAGTAACAATGATAATGGGAAAGTGCAGGGTTTTTTTTTTTTCTATGGCAAAAGGGGAATAAAATAATTTCACATGCCTTAAAAGCATGATAAAACTGGCAGAGGGGTTATAGTTACATCACAAAAATGTATTAATGCATTCTTGAAAAAGTAATAAAATATATGGTTGTAGCTACTATTTGCTATGAAGATGTCTTATAGTGCCCAAATCCTACAGCAATAAATTGATTAGGAATTAGTTTGTTTCCATAACTAAGAAACCACATCAAAGGCTCTGATGATACTGTAAAGGGGATGAGCTCTATTACAGGTAACACAGTTACACAGAAATATTTAGGCTCAACTGGATGTTTTGGATCGAAGGAATCTGCCTACAGGTACAAAACAAGCAATTGAAGTTAGTTAGAAAACAAATTTGTATCAGGCCTAATGTTGGAGATGACTGGAGAACTTTACTACCAGATGCATGTACTTGGATGGAATTACCTGCAGTGAGGGGACAGGAGGAGAGTCTTGGTGGTAAAGCACCAGAGGAAATACCAAGGAATGGGCCTTGGATTTTACAGACAGACATTGTGTTCAGCCAGGCTATGAAGTTAACAGAAAGGCTTACTACAATGTTGATTAATACATGAACTGAAATCATAGAATCGTTTAGGTTGGAAAAGACCTTTAAGACCATCCAGTCCAACCATTGACCCTACTCTACCAGGTCTGCCACTAAACCATGTCTCTAAGCACCACATCTACATGACTTTTAAACACATCCAGGGATGGTGACTCAACCACCTCCCTGGGCAGCCTCTTCCAATGTTTGATAACTCTTTCAGTGAAAAATTTTTCCCTAATGTCCAGCTTAAACCTCCCCTGGCACAACTTGAACCCATCTCCTCTTGTCCTATCACTAGTTACTTGGGAGAAGAGACCAGCGCCCATCTCACTACAACCTCCTTTCAGGTAGTTGTAGAGAGCAATAAGGTCTCTCCTCAGCCTTCTCTTCTCCAGACTAAACAATCTTAATTCCTTCAGCCGCTCCTCATAAGACACGTTCTCCAGACCCCTCACCAGCTTTGTTGCCCTTCTCTGGACACGCTCCAGCACCTCAGTGTCCCTCCTAGACTGGGGCGCCCAAAACTGAACACAGTACTCAAGCTGTGGCCTCACCAGTGCTGAGTACAGGGGCATGATCACTTCCCTGCTCCTGCTGGCCACACTATTCTTGATACAGGCCAAGATGCCATTGGCCTTCTTGGCTACCTGGGTGCACTGCTGGCTCATGTGTAGCCGGTTGGCCACCAGGACCCCCAAATCCTTTTCTGCCAGGTAGCTTTCCAGCCACTCCTCCCCAGGCCTGTAGCGTTGCCTGGGGTTGTTGTGACCCAAGTGCAGGACCCGGCACTTGGCCTTGTTAAACCTCATGCAGTTGGCTTCAGCCCATCGATCCAGTCTGTCCAGATCTCTCTGCAGAGTCTTCCTACCCTCGAGCAGATCAACACTGCTGCTTAATTTGGTGTCATCTGCAAACTTACGGAGGGTGCATTCAGTCCCCTTGTCCAGATCATCAATAAAGATATTAAACAAGGCTGGCCCCAAAACTGAGCCCTGAGGAACACTGCTTGAGACCTGCCACCAGCTGGATTTAATGCCATTCACCACAACTCTCTGGGCTCGGCCATCCAGCCAGTTTTTAATCCAGCGAAGAGTACACCTGTTTAAACCACAGGCTGCCAGCTTCTCTAGCAGAATGCTGTGGGAGACTGTGTCGAAGGCCTTACTAAAGTCCAAGTAGAGAACATCCACAGCCTTTCCTTCATCCACCAGGTGGGTCACCTGATCTTAAAAGGAGATCAAGTTGGTCAAACAGGACCTGCCTTTCCTGAACCCATGCTGACTGGGCCTGATCCCCTGGTTGCTCTTCACATGCCGCATGAGTGCACTCAGGATGATCCGTTCCATGATCTTTCCTGGCATTGAGGTCACGATACTCTCATATGGCTTTAAAGTGAGATGTATAACAGGCAACCACGTGGAAGAAATTTTTGCTGAAAGAAAGCTGAGGCAGTATCAAATTCTGAAAATGGACCAAGGGTGAAACTGCAAAAGTGTGATTGTGAAACTTTGAGGCATGGAAACTACTGGCTCTTGATTAATAACTGTGGCCACCAGCTCGATGTCCTGCCTCCATACAGAGAGAAGCAGGAGCCAAGGAGCACCTGTAATCTCTTAATCTCATCGGTAGAATCCAGATCTTGGATTTTTTCCCCAACCACTTGACATTTTTTCCTAATCTCCGTTTCCACTGGTAACTAGCCCTCTGTTATCATCAGAGGCCACCTTCTCCCTCTTTTCTCAGTTTCTTATGTCTTTTCCAACCTCCTCCTCATTCTCTCAATCCTTCCACCTCTCACTTCAATTCTGATCACTTCTTTAACATTCACCTTCTGCCTCCCTACAAGTTATAATCAAAACATTCAACTAATAGAAAGAATTTCACACCATCAGTGCCATTGTCTTGCCATAATCCCAGCCATTTTGTTGTTTTTATCCCTTGTTTTGGTCTTTCTTTGCACATATTTTCTTTATTTCCAATCTAGTGCTTTTTTTTTTAGGAAATTGTATATTTCATCCAAAAATAACACTTGAACAATAGTGAATATGATGTGAAAATATAACTTCCAGATTTGATTTAGATAAAAAAAAGCAATAGTAAATTTAAATGTTTCTAAATTTTGTGATTTGGAAAGAGAAGAGTAGAGGAGGGTTCGTACAAAGGAAAATCAGGGTTCAAATTTTGTCACGGATTCCAAGGCTTGAAAAAAACTTTATAATCATCCAGTCTGACATCATCTTTGATTGCTTGACAAGAGCTGGAAGATTTTTTTAATTAATCGATGTTTTAACTCTGTGCTTTTTAGAAGGAAAAGCTTCAATCTGTTTTTTAAAAATGTGTGGCAGAGATGCACATACATGAGCTGTTCCAATTCTTAATTACTCTCAGTGCTATAAAAAAATACAGTGTTTTTTTCTAGTCTAAATTTGTCTATTTTAAACTCTTAGACATAGGAATTTTTTATGCATTTATCTGATAAAGAACACTCTAACCAAATTCTCTTCCCCATTAAATATTTTCACATCATAATCAGTCCACCTTCTCTGAGAGAAACTTCAGCTCCTTTACTATTCTTTTGTAAAGAAAGGATTCTCCAGCCTCCTTTTCCTCCTATTTTTTTCCTTGAAAACCTCATTTTTCCCTTAGCACTCTAGCCACCCATATTAATATTTAAGCTCTTAAATAAATTACTTGATTTTTCAGTATCTTTCAGAAGCCAATAGAAGGTATGGAGACTCGCTCCTTGCCAGATCAGGCCAGGCATTGTCACTACATTTGGTCTTATGAATTTAAACTGATTCACCCATTTTGGAGGAAGAAGTTCTAGCTATGTGTTACACCTGCAGAGAGCCATGTTCCCTTGTGATTTCACTTGATTTGCATGGGGGTAATTAAGATTATTTTTTAAAAAAAGCAAACTCTTGCCATAGATCTAATCTCATTATAATGTTAATATTTAATTCACACAGACTCTTATCTCCTCTATTTCACTGGTCTTGCTGCATTACTTTCAGTATTTCCAATGAGGAAATAACAGATCCTAAATTACTTCTACAAAGTAGAAGGGAAATTGATATTAGATGCTTTTTCCCCCAAGGTTGCTATTTCACATCTAACTCACACAAAATGCAATGTTCCTGTTCTAACCCTAGCGGTGTCCTCTGGGTCTGTTTTGTTGATTTTGTTACTTCACTGACCAAGGATAAATACATAACTCTGAAGCACTAAATGTGTAGGATTAAGCCAAGTTTATTTTCTTTTGATGTCATTTTGTATTTAGAAGCCAATCCTTGCATCATGAGGTTGATCTTGAAAAACAAAAAAAAAACCAACAGAAGTTTCCTAAAAGCTCCTAAACTCTGTGATGAATCTTATAAATTTTAATTCTTTCTATTCAGATCTATAACAGTCGATATCATCTAATCTATCTGTTATATATGCAGTTCTTAAAATCTTATACTAAATGTCAGCAAAATTATTGGTATACGTAAAGCTAGAGAAAGAGAGAGAAAAAAAGATACAGACAAAGAAACAAAATCAAGAACTAATTAGAGCACAATTGCAACAGCTCACTAACAGATTACGGAGGAATGAATGTTAACGTTCTCTTATACATCATTACAATGGTTTTTATGGAATACTTTTCATTGAGTAGGTTATTAATGTATTCGGGGCAAATGTCCCAAATATAATTTCTCTCTACACATACATTCCAAAGGAGGAATGGCTGGATATAAGATACTGTGGTTGGATTGCTTTGTTACATTGACCCAAGATGACAAAATAGTGCCTCAGAGACTATTAAAAGTCTCCATAAGCTAAAGAAGTTTTCAGGATGCTCTGGTTTAGACTGAGGAGATTAAATGGTTCCAGGGCCTCTGAAAGCAGGAAGGCAAAAGTAACTTACAGCCATTTCTACCCCTGATACTCAAGTTCTGCATCTGGGAGAGGCTGATCTGACTCAGAGATGATAAGCTTGGCCTGAAGACTCCAAGCTCATGGCATGGTTATTCATACCTGCATACAGCTGGAGACCTCAGACACTGAAGGCTGTGTAGCAGAATCACGAGTTCAGAAATCCCTTTGTATCTTGTCTTCCTTATGTGACCTCTCCTCTCACACTGATATTCATAGATATATTCCTTTCTTTTAATGATCTCTGTTATAAAATCCTTTTTAAGAATGCATTCAGCATAAAAGGAGAAAAAAAACCATTCTGGAATGCAAGTCATCTTCACCCAGTTACTCAAACCTCATGCAGCCTTTGTTGTTGTTTATTTGTTTGTTTTTAAGGCCAACGTTTCAGTTCTACTGTTAATGTTCTTTTATCAAATACTTAGAATAATCTGTAGATAGACATAAAATTTCTCTGACACATTATAGTGCCAACAAAAGGTCACTTAGTAATGAACAGCATAAGCAATTTTTTATTATTGTTGGGGTTGAAATGTGATAAAAATTTCTTTCTTCTGTATGTTGTAAATCCTTAATGACTGACATTTTTTTCTTTATGTATATTTCTGTGAAAGTTTCTAGAAATAAGAGAGCTGATAAGAAATACGCACTCATATTTCATAGTCTTCCCAAATTTGATTAGCTCAAATGAATCACAGGAAAGCATCCTTGTTGTCTTTGAACGGACTCTTTAAAGCTTAAGCAAATTAAGTCATTGAGGAACAGCATTTCTACTAAATTATTCAATACATGATTTCAAATTAGCTAGTGAACCCCCTCTCCCCCCAAAAAATTAGAATGAGAACAGGGGGGAAAATTTGCTTAGGCATTTCTATTTATCCCTAAGCAAAGTTTTTGAATACCAACTCTCTGTTCCTGAACCAAAATAAGCTGCAATAAATCACATATCATTTTACAAAATTAAGTGCAACATACTATAAATGTGAAAAACAGGATAAAGCTAGGCAACATTTGCCATGTCCAACATTGTCCAGAGGAGACTACTTAATTGCTCACAGCAATCTCATATGATACACACTACATACATTTGAAACCAAAATATACTTCCTGAAACCTCAGGAATGAAGAATGGATTCTTGGAGAAATACTCTGCCTCTGAGGAAGGTGTTCCTAGAAGCTGGCCATGGTGATGTAAGACATGCTGAGATAATTCTAATACAGCAGGGTGATTAAGACCAAACACTTAATAAAGATAAGAAATTAAAGATTCTGAAATTTGTACCTCACATTCATGTATCTTATATGAAACACTATAGATAAGGAGGAGTTGGAAGCCACCATGCTCCTAGAAGGCTATGACCTAGTTGCCATTAGTGAAACATGGTGGGATGAATCCCATGACTAGAGTGCAGCTATCAATGGCTACAGGCTGTTCAAAAGGGACAAGCAAGGAAGGAGGGGCAGAGTTGTTGCCCTCTACGACAAGAAATGGATAGAGTGTGAAGACCTGTCTCTTAAGAATAGCCGCGAGCAGGTTGAAAGCTTATGGGTAAGAATTAGAGACTCAGGTAACAAAGGGAACCTCATGGTTGGTGTCTACTACAGGCTGCCCGATCAAGGTGATCCTATTGATGAAGCCTTCTTACTTCAGCTACAGGAGGCATCACGCTCACAGGCTCTTGTCCTGCTGGGGGACTGCAACCACCCCAACGTCTGCTGGAAAAGTAGCATGGCAAGCTATAGTCAATCCAGGAGACTCCTGGAATGCATTGAGGATAACTTCTTAAGCCAAGTAACTGACAGCCCTACCAGAGTGGATGTGATACTGGACCTGTTGGTCACCAATGCAAGTGAGCTACTCAGTGACGTCAAGATTGAAGGCAGCGTGAGCTGCAGTGATAATGCACTTGTGATATGATCATGCATTCTCCATGATGTTTGAAAAATCACGGCAGTCAGGTGAAGTCCCCAGTGACTGGAAAAAGGGAAACCTTGCACCCATTTTTAAAAAGGGTAGAAAGGAAGACCCTGGGAACTACCGACCTGTCAGCCTCACCTCTGTGCCTGGGAAGAGCATGGAACAGATTCTCCTAGAAGCTGTGCTAAGGCACATGGAGGACAGGGAGGTGATTCGAGACAGCCAGCATGGCTTCAGCAAGGGCAAGTCCTGCCTGACCAACCTAGTGGCCTTCTATGATGGAGCGACTACATCAGGGGACAAGGGAAGAGCTATGGATGTAATCTATCCGGAATTCTGTAAGGTGTTTGGCATGGTCCCCTACAATATCCTTCTCTCTAAATTGGAGAGATACGGATTTCATGGGTGGACTGTTCAGTGGATGAGGAATTGGTTGGATGGTCACATCCAGAGGGTAGTGGGCAACAGCTCAATGTCCAGATGGAGGTCAGTGACAAGTGGTGTCCCTCAGGGGTCCATACTGGGACCAGTACTGTTTAATATCTTCATCAATGACATAGTGGGATCGAGCACACCCTCAGCAAGTTTGTGGATGACACCAAGCTGAGGGGTGTGGTTGACATGCCTGAGGGATGGGATGCCATCCAGAGGGACCTTGACAAGCTCAAGAAGTGGGCCCATGTGAACCTCATGAGGTTTAACAAGGCCAAGTACAATGTCCTGCACCTGGGTTGGGGCAACCCCTGGTATCTATGCCCCATCCCTGGAAACATTCAAGGTCAGGTTGGATGGGGCTCTGAGCAACCTGATCTAGTTGAAGATGTCCCTGTTCTTGGCAGGGGGGTTGGATTGATGGCCTTTAAAGGTCCCTTTCAACCCAAACTATTCCATGATTCTCTATGATAACAGAAATAATTCTTTCTGTTTCAACAAATGACAGACTGTTTTCTGGGTAGCACTACTTCCTGTCATATGAATGTTGCCATATCATAACTTTCTGACACAGTTCATTGAGTCTACCATCTGTCGTTTTAGGCTTAAGCTGGTCAGTGAAGTGATTGTCCAGATGATACAATTCTTTCATTTCTTGTACCAATGGAACCATACCTGTAGCATGCTGTCTATACAAATAAGTACTAACAAATTATGAATCAGAAGAGTAGTTCATTGATTATCTCTGAAGTGAAGCAAATATCATGAGAATATCTGATAAAACTTCTAGGCTATGAGATTATTTTTTATTGCTCTCTTACTAACATCTCTTACGTTTTCCTTTGTATTCAAACACAGTTGAACCAGTTGGCTTTCCAACAATGTATATATTATATAAATCTTTCTGGGCAATCTCTAAATATTCATCCAGTATCTTTCTGATGAACTTAACATGGACTTGCCATTTTCTTTGCTTTATCCATGCTATTAAAACTGTAAGCAAATTCCTGAGAGAAAGTAAGTAGAATAAAGAAAATAGAATCACAGGGGTTGGAAGGGACCTCTAGAAATCATCTAGTCCAACCCCACTGCCAGAGCAGGGACACCTAGAGCAGGTTGCACAGGATGGCATCCAGGCAGATTTTGAATGTCTCCAAAGTCAGAGACTCCCCCACCTCTCTGGGCAGCCTGTTCCAGTGCTCTGCCACCCTCAAAGTAAACAAGTTCCTCCTCATGTTTAGATGGAACTTCCTATGGTCAAGTTTGTGCCCATTACCTCTTGTCCTATCACTGGGCACCACTGAAAAAAGACTGGTCCCACCCTCCTGGCACCCTCCTTTTGAGTAGTTGTAAGCATTAATGAGACCCCCTCTGAGTCTTCTCCAGACTAAAAAGACCCAAATCCCTCAGCCTTTCCTCAGAAGAAAGATGTTCCAGTCCCCTAATCATCTTTGTAGCCCTCTGCTGTACCCTCTCCAGCAGTTCCCTGTCCTTCTTGAACTGGGGAGCCCAGAACTGGACACAGGACTCCAGGTGTGGCCTCACCAGGGCAGAGTGAAGGGGGAGGATAACCTCCCTCGACCTGCTTGCCACACACCTCTTGATGCACCCCAGGATTCCATTGGCCTTCCTGGCCACAAGGGCACATTGCTGGCTCATGGTCATCCTGTTGTCCACCAGGACTCCTAGGTGCCTTTCCACAGAGCTGCTTTCTAGCAGGTCAGCCCCTAACCTGTACTGGTGCATGGCGTTGTTCCTCTCCAGGTGCAGGACCCTACACTTGCCCTTGTTGAACTTCATGAGGTTTCTCTCTACCCAACTCTCTAGCCTGTCCAGGTCACACTGAATGGTAGCACAGCCTTCCAGTGTGTCAGCCACAGTTTTGTGTCATCAGCAAACTTGCTCATGGTACCCTCTAGCCCTTCATCCAGGTCATTGATGAATATGTTGAACAGGACCAGACCCAGTACTGACCCCCGGGGAATACCACTTGTCACAGACCTCCAACTAGACTCTGTGCCACTAATCACAACCCTCTGAGCTCTGCCATTCAGCTAGTTTTCAATCCACCCCACTGTCCATTCATCCAACCCACACTTCCTAAGCTTGCCTATGAGGTTGAGGTGGGAGGCGGTGTCAAAAGCCTTGCTGAAGTCAAGGTGGACAACATCCACTGCCCTCCCCTTATCTATCCATCCAGCCATGCCATCATAGCAGGCTATCAGATTAGTCAGACATGACTTCACCTTGGTGAATCCATGTTTATAGCAGAATAACCAAAGATGAATTATTCTTTCCTAAACTTTATTTTTAAATATAATAATGCATTTAAATAGCGAAGCATAGATTAAATTCCCTTTTTATTCTTTCTACTTCTTACTTCCTTTTGTCTTTAAGAGTAAAAATGTCAAAATTCTTCTTTTAACTGATCAGAATCTCATTACAATAGATTGCTAAGATAATGACACCTATCATGAACATATTTTGGGGGCACAAAGGTCATTGGTCTTATGAAATTTAGTGAAATTTATTGTTATATCATGTATGCTACACCATCTATACACCAAAAAGACTTTGAGAAACCTGTTCTTTAATTTAGGATTCTGAAGGAATTACTATTAAAAGTGGTTGTGATAACTGCATTGGCAATCTGGTCAGCACTCACCACACCCTCTGCATGTTCTGCAGCCTTCTCCCAGTGTGCCAGAGTTTCCAATTTCCCTTTTACTAAATCCTCAGCTCTTTTGCCTAGTCTTGCTAGGAGCTTGTTTCCCTCTGCCAGTTTCCATCTGTCACATTCTCCCTCACATCCCTGTTCCATCAATGCATCATACAAATGCCTATGCCATTGTGCTTTACTTATCCACATGTATCTTTCACATATCCACATGTTATAGTTACCCACATCTGGATTCCCTGCACTCCTCCCTTTTTACCTGTATCTCCATTCCTTGCTTTCCTTTGACATCTTCCTCTCCCTGTTTTCTCCTGGAAATAAATAATTCAGGGACTGAAGATCTGGAAAGTGTTTGGGATAATGAATTGCAATAGCAGGTACAATGCTGTTAAGCAACTGGACACTTACAATTAACAATTGATTAACTGACAATTATGCAGGTAAGTGAAACAGATAGCTGTGCTAATCGTGTGCAAGAGCTGCATACATTCCTCTTTTCTTTTCCATTTCTGTTTACACCAAAATTGACTAGATTTTTTCCCCTGCTGTCTGGAGCGTCCCCTACAGCTTTAAAATTGATTAGATAGTTTACAAAATGCACCACACTACTTCAAGACAAAAAAAGAGGAATAATACCAAGCTGAGCCTCACCTCACCTTGCTCTATCAGACTGTACAGGTAATAAAATTGAGGGTGAAAAGCCATATGTAAATGTTTTGGTAACATTCTGCCCTACAGCTCGAGAAGGGTTAGGCAGCTGCTTCATCTCAAATCAATGAGCAATGCATGTGTCCTTATGAAAGATTAAATTAATGTATGTAGTTATCCTAGCATCCGTCCCTGCTTCTGCTGAAGTCAGTGAAGAAACTTCTGCCAAGTTCTGAGGAAGCAGGCTCAAGCCCTTAATATTATCCATCATAGTCATTGTTATTCACGGTTCTGCATTGATTAACCTGTCTCTGAAAAAAAAAAAAAAAATTGGAAGGAGAGAACAGAGCACAGAAAGAATTGTATTAAATTGAAAGTTGCTGATTCTAGATTCTGAAATGTGCATACACTGTTGATCAAATCCTGCCAATAGCTTAGGGTAACATTGCAATGAAGCAAAAATTACAGCACAAATTTTTTTTTTTTTAATTTTTTTTTTTTAAGAACACATAGTTAATTTAATTACATCTAAACCTTACAGGGACAACACTTGAAAAAATACCTATCTGACCACTGTTGCTATATTAGCATTATTCAAATAGTTTTTGATCTAAGAAAGCAGTTTAGTAATGTCTGCTTTTGTAACAAGTTGCTGTGCTCTTTGACTGAGTCTTTCAAGGAAAAGTTTTTCCCACTGGGCCAAGCCGGTAACTTTGTTACGCTGTGTAACAGGTCAGATTGGCTTCTTTAGCTGTTTTCTATTGTGCAACTAGCAAGGGAGGCAGGTGACGAAAAAATTCCTTTGAAGAATAATGGAAAAAGGAAATAGCTATGTTAGATTACTCAATTCCAGGTTTTGTTTTGTTTGTTTGTTTGTTTTTTTCTTTTTTCAAATCATTTCTTGTAACAAAGGGCCCTAGTCCTGACTATGAAACGGCAGCATGCAACACCCACTTTTCTTTTTAAATCAGCTTTTATAGAAAAAAACCAAAACCAAAAAAACAAAATGCCCAAAAATGCAATAAAGCAAATGTTCCTTATGTCTGTTTAAGGACTCAAAAAGCTGTTGAAACTATTATACTGAAAACTTTTCAGGAAGATTTCCTTCCAGACTTGCAAAACTACATTTTAGATCTGAATTTCTTCGGCACCTTAAAAACCTCAGTTTTGAATGGAAGTAATTGCATAACTCTATTTTTCAGGTGACTGTAATAGGGAGATTTCTCTCTGGAATGAAAAAAACATCAGCATGGAAACTACTTCAATAATGCCCAACATTTAAATATTACAATTTATAAGGATCATTCAACTTAGATATTAGCCAAAAGTGGGTTGTTTTGGTGGGGTTTTTTTGTTTGTTTGTTTTGGGGGGTGTGTCTGCAATAAATACTAGTTTTCCATGAGCTTCTTGAAATTGCCCTATAATTTTTATATCTGTGATTTCTGTGCTTTAGAGAGAAAAATCTTGGATCAAATAACTAGGTACCTTATCTAGAAATCCTGTATTCTAATGTTCTCTTGCTCGGGCTATATCCTCAGGTAAGTGACCTGCACCTGCATACATGTCCTCTTCAAATAAATATAAACTTTCTTCTTGAATTCCACTTGCTGACAGATCAGATATTGGAAGGCCAGTTGATATTCATGGATCTATGCAAGTTTATGCCAGCTGAGCAATTGACTCTAATCCTTCATTCCTCAGTTTCTCTGAAACTAAGTACTTCTTTTCACACACCAGTTAAGTCTGCTAAGTGACAACAGTGTATTTATCCAGCACGTCATTTACAAAATCCAAGTGCTTAAAATTGAGGAAATGAAATGTTAAGGATGTCATAAATCTTTGTGTTCACAAGGAGTCTGAACCAACTCTTACTGAAGTCCACATGAGTATTTCCACTTGTTTCAGTCACAGCTGGACTGGGTCCATAATAAACAAGTATTTTGTCATATGTATGGCCAGATATGCCACTAAGAGATGCCTATTTGTGCACACAAATGGACTAATATAGCAGAGACAATAGCAAGAGGGTGTTGTATTCTAGACATTTGGTGCAAATACTAAGTCTATGGAGAGCTCAGGAAAAACTGGTGTGGGTATCGGCTATCTTTCGTCTCTGATTTATAGTTTTGCACCACTTACTCAGATCAAAGAATCTGAAACACAAGGCAAAAAGGCTGGCATTTGTTTCTTCTCACTCACCCAGAGTCCTTGTTATCAAAGGTAAGAATGGACTATCACTTTTCACTACCTGTGCAATCTATGTACTTCATACTCCTTCAAGGAAATAGGCTGTTTTTCAAACATTTGAATAAATGCACAACTACATAATAAGAAGTTGTAGCATCTTATGTACAAGAGTAGTTCATCTTTCCATTTATTGTGTACTCAAATCACTTATTAAACCCACAGAACTATAACATTCTTGTAATAACTTCATGTGAAGATTTCTTATTCAAAATTAGCAATAATGAAGCATATGTACTCTCTACACAGCTTGCTAGCACACTAAGTATCTTAGAGTAACTAACCTTAACATTTTAAACCTTGGCAGAAGCCTTTCACCCTCATTCATTCTATTGCGTGGCAAACTCCCATTAACAACATCATTTGAAGGACTCTGAGCTTCTCTCTTCTGAGGGAGAATAATTACTTCATGTGTATTTTTTTCTTAAGGATTGTTTTTTAAGATGTCATTGACCTTTCTAAATACAAATGCTAAAGATGTGATTAAAACAGAGTACAAATATGCAAGCAGGACTCAATTTCATGGTTAAGAGTTTGCTCTGTACACATGCAGACTGGATTGCTAGTAGCACAAAGTTCTTGAATGAAGAGAAGTAATGGGAGAAGAACTCACAGAAAAACCATTAAAATGCAGCTGGTCAAAACCTGTGGACCTGTCAAAAAGTAGATCAAAGAAACTTTTGTCAGACATTGACAAAATTATTTCACCATAACTCAAATTACACACACCTAAAGGCTCTATTTTTCTACTGTAATCTTGCAAAATATGATGGTCTGTATCAAATTCATGGTGCTAAAATATTTTTTTTCCTTCTTCTTGTAGTTAAACTACTAAGTTTACCTAGAAGTTTCAGTTTTCATGATTTCTCTTGGAGGAAAAGTTAATATTTAGGAAGGAAAATTACAGAATACAATATTCTCCAGAAGCACTTGCATAATAGCATCATCAAATGATAATAGAACTGATATTTTACAGTAACTCTCCAACTGGTTATATTTATCCAGACAACAGAGGTGACTTAAGGTTATGATTTTCAACACTGAAACAGGTATATCCAGGAGAATAACATATATTATCACCATATGCTGAAGAATTCTTTTTTTCTCATGCAAATCATGAAAGTGTTAGATACAACTTATAACACAGGAAATCCAGTGATTTCCTTAAGAAATAAAATAAATTTAGTCCCTAGAACTACTTAGAATCTGATTATAGCTTTGATACAACTACTGAGACAAGGAGAGAGGGTGATGCAACATACACCATCATTATATTCCCAATTTACTTACCTCCCACTTAGTTCCTGGTTTTCTATGTTCAACATATTAGCTCTGGCTCAGTACTAGACTTGTCAGACTACAGGTAGCTCCTGAAATCCATATACAATGTATACTATACTGTACATTAACCCTGATTCAAAACATGCTATGTTTTTACCTATTTGAACCCATAGTCTTGAAGCACTCGTTAGACATAGAGTCAGACCTGAGTGCATTGGGTTGGCTTGCTTTTATCATGAATTTTAATGGTGAAAAAATTGCACCTGTTCCTAACTGCCTTTCAGCTGTTAGATGCTGCTGCATAGCTGATACCAGAAACAGATGGGGAAGAGGAGTTCCTCTTTCTGTAGTCAGGTATTGAACTCAGCTGGGACACCAGTGTGTGGAATTAATGGCAATGCTTCAGTATGCTTGACCTCAATCCCAAACTCAGCAGCCAGTGAAGAGTATCTGAGACGGCTCTGGTTGTTTGCACAGTGCTGTACTTGAGCTAATAATCCTCAGTGGACATGGCATGGTTTTGCATGGAGTTCATCCTTTTGTAGCAATTTCTATACATATGAAGCAGTTAATCTGCAATACAGATAAACTAACCATACCAACTTGTGCATGTTCATACCTGTGAGTGTCTAGATACACTCATTTGCATGAATACCTATCAATAATAGGCAAGATTCTTATTACTATTTATATTTAGGTTTTCTGAATTTTTACCAGACCTGACTTAATTTTTCAGATATTTTGATGGATGATACTCACTCTGCTTGTAAAGCCTGTCATGTTTAAAGAGAGCACCTGGGAAGCAGAGAGGAAAGTTGTCTGTTGAATTTTTTGGATGTTGCACTCTATAATGCTCTGGGGGATAGAACCCCCTGCAAGGAAGAGAGGGATTAGTCCTCTGCTGAGAGCAAATGAGTGTAGAAAATCACTTTGGGTAAAGAAATTTCCAAACTTGGGGTCATGCAAGCTGGCAAAATAAAATATTGAGGATTATATATTCACAACCTGAATATAAAAACTTTTTCTAGGAGCCCAGAGAGGACTCTGGAACTGTTTATAACTTGGAAAGCAAGGAAAAGGTTTCTGGAATGATAGTATAACTTCTGGAAAGGTGACAGTAAGTAAAAGGGAGACTTGGGTATGAATCCTTTTGTTTCTATTTTGTCTTACTCAAAATTCTCTCTATTCTAAATTAATTGTGCAAGCTACGCTCATATTAAGCCTAGCTTTACAGGTTTTTGTATATTTTTTGTAAGAGAAAATTTTAGGTACCGTCTTCTGAAAGCACTGCTTGATCTGAATCCATGCACAGCTGTGTCAGACAGGAGGGATGTGTACTTGTAAGCAGCCCTGAGCCTGAGATCAGAACCTAGTTTTACTACAGGCAAGTAAATTTCCACTACTCTGAAACCTAGGGCTGAGACAAAAAAGAAAGATCTCATCAAAAAAGAACTTAAAACTTCTTAAATAAATAGAATAAATCTAAGTTTTCCAGTAAAGTAGCTACAGGATGGGAAGCACGAGGTTGTCAGTTTCAAAGTAACCTCTGAAAGATCTCTCTAGGAGAAAGCTTTTGCCATAAGGGTTAAATATATGTCTCAAAACACTAAATCATAGCTTGAAGAAAAGATTAGATTCAGGTATAGTTTTCTTTGGTAATGCTTTCCCATTTTCAAACCAAGAATTTGGCTCTATTGCTTTTCTGGTGCTGTACTACCTTTCTAAAGAAAAGGTTTTCCTAATGTCTTATCTGGATTTCCAAGGTTCAATAAGTGAGTTTTGCCCATTGTTGTATCAAAACTTTGTTACATGTTAATATAAAGAGCTTGACTCCCTTATGTTAGTAACAGCCCTTTAAGTAGTTCTAGGCAGCCACTAGGTCACCCTCACTCCTCTTCCAAACAAGCCCAGCTTCCACAACCTCTCTTTTTAGCCCATGTGGTCTAAGACCCCAACCATCTTTGTAGGCATCTGCTGGACCCTCTACAGTTTCCAGAAACCCTTTAGAGCAGAGGACTGGAGGGAAACGAGGCATATTTTAACAGATGGAACTTCACCCGTGTCAAGTCAATGTGACCATAATTTTCCTCAATCTGCTGGCCACGTGCCTCCTAACATATCCCACTGTGTGATTTGCCTCACTTGCAATGAGAGCACATCCTTGCCTTGTGATACTTAGCCTGGAGGCCACCTTATCCTCCAGGCCCTTTTCAGCAAGCTGCTTTTCAGCCAGTCACTTTTCAAACGTGCACAGGTGAGTGGGATTTGTTCTGTGCTAGATGCAGGCCTTGAAAATCTTGTTAAACTTCAGGAGGTTTCCATAGGTGCACACCTCAGATTTCTCAGGGTAACTCTGGACTGAGACTGCTCCCTTAAATTAAAATTATTCGTAGGATGACCCTGCGTGATTATCCAAGTAATTGATGAAGATGTTAGAAAAAAAGGGGGCCCAATATCAATACTAAAGTACCCTGCTGATAGACCATCTGTGTTCATATCATTTTACGTGACTTAGGCATTACATTTGATAACGTTGTTAGTGGTTTGCCTTTGAGGATTTCAGTTACATTTTTGCTGGCATGTGATTATTGATTTGCGGATTTTGGGTTTGTGTTTTGGTGGTTTTTTTGGTTTGGGTTTTTTTAAAATTAACTTATTTCTTATCTAGCCAAAGATGTTTTATTGCCAAAGATATTTATTGTCTTCTCTTTCAGCTGGAAAGTCATTTTCTCTACCATCACAACCACTCCTTTGTACAAGCTTTCCTCATTGCCTGACTTGAGCAATGTCTTTAATTGTCTCTGCAGTCTTTAGGGTTTAGGGTTCACACAGCCTTGGGCTGAAGAGCTTCAGCTTCTGTGTTACTCACTGTTGCTTTGTTCTGTCTAAACTTAAACTACATCTTTGAGAAGAATGGTTGGCCATTTGGTCTGAGGGTCCCTTTCACAGAAGGACCTAAAGGTATATCATGAACTTAAAAATGGTACCATGTGGTTTAGTATTTATTGGAGCTTGCTGCTTCCTTGTTGCATAACTTAAATTTTCATGAAAAACAACAAATTCCCCTAATTGGTACCTCAGGGCAAATCAAGGCAGGCTGGAAAAGTCAGACTGCAGTCTTTGCTTTTCATCCATCACTATTACCTGTGAAGGCTTTGACACTTAGACAAGACCTCCTTCAGCGTGTTTGCTCATTTGTAACTCAGTGGGCTTAACGATTACACTATTAAGCTATTTATCCATTTTCTAGTAGTATTGGCTCTGCTACCCTAAAAAGTACTTAAACTAAAGTTTGAACAATATACGCATATATTGGGAATTATAAACGGATTTCTTAAAATCTCTTTTCAAAGTACAGTAACATTTCAATATATACCCAAATTTGTCCTGTGGCCTATTCCTAAAAATAAAACTTTGGATTAACATCAAGCTTCTCTCCTCCAAATGGTGTGCTGTATCAGCCTTTGTTCAAAGGGTTTGAATTTGAGCGGTATGTTATGTAAGTGATTATAAAGTACTTTGGGAATTTTTAGATGGGAATTACTGTTTACTAGCTCTCGTTTTGGATAATTGGTCATGTTATCCATTACTGGCCTTTGTTGCAAGTTCACAATGTAATATGCTCTGGTACATTTGCCTGATTGTTTTATAAAAACTTTTTTGAGACTTACCTTAAACTAACAGTTTGCCTAAACACTGAATAGATTTTGGTAGCTTCAACTGTATCACGTTTATATATACGTTATTTATATATACTATGAAAGCAATGCAATTCCCTCAGATTGCCAACTTTTATGCTGGTTCTTTCCATGCAGCAAGGTTCATTTTTGCTTTGGATAAACTAATGTTACCCAGAACATAAGCGATTTTCCCGATTTTGTGTAGGGATTCATCCATAAATTTTGTATAAGATGAGGAAGGGAGAACTTAATCTATAGTATGGCTCTTAGATGTACTGAAACATAAAATATTTCTCTGTGGGATTAGTAAGTTATCCCCTTGACCTTAGGAAAACTCTTTTTTTTATTATTTTCATTTGATTCTTACTCTTTATATTTCTGATTGAGTTAATTTTTTTATTTCAAGTCTTCAGAGGTTTGCAGGAGCAAACTCTCTTGTACTATTTTACTTGGGAAATTATCCCTTTGTGACAGAATTATTATGTTCTTTGGATGGTGCACCACCTGCTTGCCTAATCTGAATTCCCTTTCTTTTATCTGGCATCTGTTTCCTGTGTGGCAAATTCTTTCTTTGATAATAAGTTCAAATTTGCAATGAACTCCCCTGGAACCAAAACTGTATAAAAGCACATGAGAGTGTATAGAATCCAAACTGTATTTTTTTTTTAAGACTGTCATGGGCATGCAGTTGTACTGAAGAAACACAACAAAATATTCTACCTTTGTATTTGTTTCTCTGTCCGGTGATCACAACAGAAAATTTCCTGTTGTTTCACAAAGTTCTTCCACTTTGGCCTACTGCCATGAATAATATTCATCACCAAGGAAAAATTTCAATCATAAGGAATGACAATGGATTTATACTGATTTTTGTTTTATGTGTCACCATAGCAAAAGCCTTTGTTTTGATATCCAGTGTGGTGTGAGATTAGCAGACAGAAAGAGACCTTGAGATTCCCCTACTTGACTTAAGCTTTGAAAATACGAATTCCTGAAAAATTAATATGGCTGTTTTCTATTTGCACTACAGAGAAAACCAATGTATTTCCAATAAAACCAACAAAATATGTCATTGTCTTTTGAAGGAATGTTTACATCTGGGGGACATAACTTCTTTCTTGAGTGTACAACAGGATTGTTTGATAAAAAGTAGGTATGTGATTTTATGTTTAACTGAAAAGTAATTCTTGTGAAGATACTTCAGCACTTTCAGATCCTTTAACTCCTATGCCTCTGAGAAACTAAAAGAAGAAAAAACAAAACAAACCCAAAACCTTACACGCTATACCTGAGTGAGATTATGCGCTGAAGGCTTTTAGAATACAAAAGAAAATGAGGACTGTGGATCAAACAATATCTCACTATCAATGCATTACAACACATTGTAATTTCAAGGTCTTCCAAGGAACAGTAGTCCACCTTTAGAAGGATGTCAGAAGAGAATGGTAAATAGTGTCAAAATAAAACTCTACTCAATGTAATGTTTATGGGCTGTGCTTGGATATACATGGCTTCTCATTACATATTTTTAAAAAAGGATAGTTTGGATATTATCTAGGCTTTTTCCTTACTATTCACGTTTTTATAGCCTGGAAGGAGCAAAAAACATGCATTGGTGATAGAATTGCAGAGCTGTTTAGAATTATAACGTGTTTTGGGAGGGAAGCTACTTGTTACTGAGATCCTAATTTATATTTTTTGTTCCACATACGCAATCTCCCACTCATTTGCTTCACTCTTCAAATCATTAAATTAATATAGTCTTACAACAGTGGTGTTAGCGCAGCACATTGTTTTGAGAGAGCTGAGAATCAATTGCACGGATAACAGAGGTTGTGCCTATTTCTTCCAGTGTGAGTTCTAGCCTATAAGTTTATGCGGGGGGATGTTGGTGTCTGGTTATTGTTAATTAGCCTGGCTGTTTGATTGACTGGATCTTCTCTGAAACTCCTGCTCCACCTGCAGATCTGTAACTACAGAATAGGTCAGTGTCCTGGCAGCAGATGAGGGGCTGGGATTTGCATCCTGTGAAGTCTCCAAGCCAGCTGAGCCTAAGCCATGCAGCAGTGCCAGAAGGAAGTGGTGGAGGATGGCAGTGGGAGACTCACTGCTGTGAGGGATGAAGGTCCCTGTCTGCTGATCTGACCCATCGTCTGGGGACATTTGCTGCTTGCTGGTGGCTCATATCTGGGATGCGGTGGACAGGATGTCAAGGCTGGTTTGGTCCATGCGCTATTACCTCCCTGCAGTTCTTCCACTGAGGCACTATCAATGCTGCTAGGGGAGACTTGCAGCACATCAAGTGTGACTGTACAGCACCAGGAGGGAAGGCCAAGGATAAGACGGCCCAGCTGGTCTTCACCTCATTCCTGCCAGTGAAGGGAAATGGCTTGAGGAGGATCTTGTGGGTCAATAACCAGTCATTGGTGTGCAACTCTTGTCAACAGCAGGGATTTAGTTTTCACATCTCTGAGGATCAAGAACTGCTGAGAAGAGAGGGTATCTACCTTTCCAAATGAGGTGAAAGCATCTTTGCCAATAGGCTGGCCTACCTGGTGAGGAGAGCTTCAAATTAGGAATGGAGGGAGAGAGAGATGACGACGCTCAGTTCAGTAAAGAAGAGGTGGATAGGGCTGGCAAGCAAAGGGTGCAATGGTGGACAAGAGAGACCTCATAATCAAGAAAACAGCACTGAAAAGTGGGCCATCCCAAGTGTTGCACACAAACAAGGAAATTCAGATAGGACAGCATGATAGGGAACGTGCTTGCCCTTTTCCCAGGAAACCAGATGAGTGGAGCCCATCTGAGGTGCCTGTACACTAATGCACATGGCATGGGCAACAAACAGGAGGAGTCAGAGGTTTGTGTACAATTGCAGGGGATCACAGAGACATGGTGGGATAGCTCACGTGTGCTGCCATGGCTGGATATAGCATCTTTAGGAAGGGCAGGCCAGGATGGCATGAATGAGGACTCACCCTTGCTGTGAGCAAGCAGCAGGGAAGCATGGAGCTCTGCCTGGGGAAGGGTGACTAGGATTAGCAAGCAGAACAGCGTGAGTGGAGGGTGTCTGCTACCAATTGCTTGATCAGGAAGAAGTAGGTGAGGCCGCCTTCACACAACTGGAAGAAGCTTCACATTCACAGGCCCTGGTCCTCATAGGAGCCTTTAACCACCCTGAGATTTGCTAGAGCAGCAAAACAACAGAGCACAAGTAATCCAGGAGTTCTGCACCAGTACATGCTGGGGACCAACTGGGCAAAAGCAGCTTTGCAGAAAAAGATCCGGGGGTTCTGGAGAACAAGTTGATTGTGAGCCTGCAATGTGTCCTTGTGTCAAAGAAGGCTAACAGCATCCTGGGCTCCACGAGGAAGAGTGTTGCCAGCAGGGTGAGGGAGATAATCCTTCCCCTCTAATAATGTCTGAAGTGCTGTGCCCAGTGCTTGCCTCCCCATGACGGGAGAGACATGGACATACTGGAGTAAGTCCAGACAAGAGCCATAAATACTATTAAAGGCTTGGAGCTTGGAGCATCTGCCATACAAGGAGAGGCTGAGAGGGCTGGGACTGTACAGCCTGGAGAAGAAAAATCTCAGGGGAATCTTATCAGTGTGTATAAATACCTTGTGGGGTGAAAAAAGAATATGGGCACAAACTGAAGCACAAGAAATTCCATTTAAATGGAAGAAAATGCTTTTTTTTTTTTTTCACTTTAAGGATGATCAAACACCAGAGCAGGTTTCCCAGAGAGGTTGTAGAGTTTCTATCCTTGGAGATATTCAAAACCTGACTGGGCATGGTCCCAGGCTAACTGCTCTAGATGACTTTGCTTGAGCAGAGGGACTAGACAATGTCCAGAGGTATCTTTTACCATCTGCCATTTGGTGACTTTGTGAAATCGATCCTTTGCAGAAAACAGGAAAATATGTCTTGACGTTCAGTTTATTTTGCAAGCCCATGATCTGAGATAAATTTGCTAAAAATTATACTTGGTTTCCCAGAAAAAAACACCTCCTTGAAATGAAAAGAATTAAATGGAATATAAAATCTTTATTGAAAAAGTTGTGAAACCATAAACTAAAATACAATGTGTCAATTGCAGCTATACAGTAAATATTAGCAGTCTTTAGTGTATTTTCATCAAAGCATTATGTGGGTTACCATGAACGACTTGAGGCTGTGTCTCAAGATATAAATAAAGCAAGGATCTAGCTTTGTTTCACAACCAAAACATTTCTCATTCCTAGGAGACTGTGTGCAGAGATTAAGCACCTGCATAATTTAAAGGAGGGGAAGTTGTTCCATCGGCTCATATTGGTCTACTTAATTAAAGTCACATCTAGGCACGTTTATAAACTGAAACTTGTTCAAAATCACAAATACATCATCTTCAACTTCATGTCTTGCTGTATATGATTACTATTTCTTTTTCTCCTATCAAAAAAAATCTTCTTGCTAATAATTCAGAAATTCAATTCTAGATTTTTAAATAAATCATTCCAAACAGCTTTTCTTCAAATATACATGCCAATTTTAAATAAAATAAATCTGATTTCAAAAAGGTAGACTTTTAATAAAAATCCTGTCTCAATCATTTAAGATTTTGTTGTTGCACCTGATTATTTCCCTTGCCTCTTTGTTCTCCATATGTAACGTGCTCTAAAATAAAATACTGTGTAGAGCTTCCAGCTCTATACAATAGCAGAGCTCAAACTTACAGTAATGAGTGTCATTCTCTATGTGTCAAAGCAAATCACAGACTAATGGTGCAAAATTACACACTTTTAATATGCCCAATTGACAACAAAATATTTTTGCCCTGTAAGATAATTTAAATTTCTACAAGCACCATATATAGTTTTAGATCCTTTTTCAGTCAGGTCTAGCAACTAATTAAGCCTAGCGGCTAATTTTAACTTCAGTAGTAGATTGTAATCTATTAATAACACCCTAAATAGTAAAACTAAAACAGATAAAGTATAGAAAAATAAGAATAAAATATAGATAGTCTAAGCTATCTTGGGTTGGATAAATAAAAACTAAAGAGACAATAAAATGAATGGAAAATATTACGGGTGACAGATTTCTTTACCGGTTTTTCTCTCTAAACTAGTTGACCATGAGCTACCTATATATATATACATGTGTGTGTGTGTCTAGGTTTACATGTGTATGTATTTGCTTTAAATCAGTCAAAACAACTTTGTCTGAAGAAAGCGTGGGAGAAAGGTTACCCATCCTTCATTCTTGCACTGAAGTCACATTTATGCAGAATTTCTCTCCTGAAAACTACCCAAGACCAGGTTTGAAACTAAACCTCTGACCTGAACTAAATAACACTAAATTTCGTCTCAAGTAAACTGGCCACCTGTTAGTGGCCTTCAAGGCAAAATTTAGCCAGTCTGAATGCATATACTTAGATAATAAGTGGACATAGATCTCATATCATTGCCATGGATGAACTTTGTCATATCTGTATTTCACTGTTCGTTAGTCCAAATCTTAAAAAAATGTATATTAAGTGAGTAAAGTATGTTTTGTTTACTGCTGCCTTTCCTTGGAACCAGCAGTTGTGAAACCCTCCTTTGCTCTTTACAGTGACCCTTGCCAAAAATCTTAGTCTGTGATAGTGCCAGGAGAGAGGGCTTTCAGAGAAGATGAACTGAAAATATGTTTTTCTATTAAAACAGAAATAATAATAAATGCTGAATTCTGAGGTTTTAAAACTGAAATCATGAGATCATTACAAGGATCAAAGCAGTATTGGTTCCGTAAACATGACAAAGTTGCATTTCACAGGAAATATTTGTAAATAAAATATTTTTCAGGAAGAAAAATATGGATGGAATGCTCATTTTAAGTCACCCATCTCTTTTCTTCCAACTCCTCATGCAGGAGGCTGTTGGGATAAAGAGAAAGAAATGGGGTTACCAACCATTTAAGCCCACTGCCCAACTAAGATTCGTGGGTGACAACAGGTTGCACAACAGGAAAGGTATAAGGATAGTTTGCTTTGCGCCAGCTGAGTGTTGAACCAACAAACATTGAACCCCATGTGCTTCAGGAATCCTTACTGAGCTAGACGAGATTCCTAGAAACCTTATGTCTAGCAGTAGGTACTACCATATGGCTCAGAGTGAGGTGCAAGAATTCAGTAATGCAGTGATGGAATAATCTGCTTGTATGAGAAGCTTCCTCTGAGCATTTGCAAGAGGATGTTCTTGGTACCAGTTCCTATGAATTCTGTTAAATAATTTATTTTAGTGACATCATCTGGGAAAGGCTTCATAAATTCCATGAAGTGAAAAAAAATACAAGAACAAAAATCCTTTACAAAAAGGTATTACATCAGTAAATGACTGTACCTAGAAACAAATTAGGCTTCCTGAAGGGAGAAATGATGCTTTTATATGTACCAGAGGAAATGAAAAGAGAGGTGTTATGTAAAAGCAATAAAAAATAAAGTAGGGAAGTATCCTTTTGTCTGTTGTTGGTCTGAAAGAGGAAAAATTCTTAGGAAAACAGTATAGTGACCATGTCATTATTCTACAAGTGACTATTAAAACATTTATATAACCTATAATTAGATATGAGCATATTTTTAATGAAAGAAATGCCTTTTGACTAGGAGCATCTGAATAAAGCAGAAGAGTGAGTTTGTTCTAATAAAAATTCATCGAATCATAGAATAGTTTGGGCTGGAAGAGACCTTTAAAAGTCATCTAGTCCAACCCCCCTGTAATGAGCACGGACATCTTCAACTAGATCAGGTTGCTCAGAGCCCCATCCAGCGTGGTCTTGCACACTTCCAGGGATGGGACATCTACCAACTCTCTGGCCAACCTGTTCCACTGTTTCACTAGCTTGTCCCTATCTTTCCTGTAGGTCCCCTTTAAGTACTGTAAGGCTGCAATAAGGTCTCCCCGGAGCCTTCTCCTCTCCAGGCTGAACAACCCCAACTCTCTCAGCCTGTCCTCATAGCAGAGGTGCTCCATCCCTCTGATCATCTTCGTGGCCCTCCTCTGGACCTGCTCCAACAGGTCTATGTCTTTCCTGTGCTGACGGCTCCAGAGCTGGAGGCAGTACTCCAGGTGGGGTCTCACCAGAGTGGAGTAGAGGGGCAGAATCACCTCCCTTGACCTGCTGGCCACTCTCCTCTTGATGCAGTCCAGGATATGGTTGGCTTTCTGGGCTGCGATTGCACATTGCCGGCTCATGTCCAGCTTTTCATCCACCAGTACCCCCAGGTCCTTCCTGGCAGGGCTGCTCTCAATCCCTTCATCCCCCAGCCTGTGTCGATACTGGGAGTTGCCCCATCCCAGGTGCAGGACCCTGCACTTGGCCTTCTTGAACCCCACATGGGCCCACTTCTCAAGCTTGCCCAGGTCCTTCTGGATGGCATCCTGTCCCCCAGGTGTGTCAACCACACCCCTCAGCTTGGTGTTGTCTGCAAACTTGCTGAGGGTGCACTCAATCCCACTGTCTATGTCATTGATGAAGATACTGAACAGTACCGGTCCCAGTACTGACCCCTGAGGGACACCGCTTGTCACTGACCTCCATCTGGACATTGAGCTGTTGCCCACTACCCTCTGGATGCGACCATCCAACCAATTCCTCATCCACTGAACAGTCCACCCATGAAATCCGTATCTCTCCAATTTAGAGAGAAGGATATTGTAGGGGACCATGCCAAACACCTTACAGAATTCCGGATAGATTACATCCATCTAGGAAATCGTGTAAACATACACTCATGTAGAAAGACTGCAAAAACCCTTAAGAAGACAATTACTTAACTCATTGCTTTTTTAAATACCTCTTACTTGACTTGTCTGTTCTGATACAGTTCTCTGAATTTTATCAGATCTGTTATTTTTGAAATTCTGGACACTGAAGATGAAAACACTTTTGAATAATTAAGTTTTCTGCATGGAATTTTAAAATAACCTTTCACAAGAAACCTTTTTAATTCAGCTGTGCTCTAGCTTTTCAATTAGCAAATTACTATAAACATGAGAACAATAGGAAAAAAAAATCATCTAATTTTCTGGATCAACAGGATTTTTGGAAATGGCTTGCTTCTCTATTGCATCCTAAGATATTGTTGTATTTTTTGTGATTTTCAGCTACCCAGCCTCAATTCAAATGGAAAGTAGTAGTATTAATTTGTTACAGTTATAAGCTACCTTGACAAATTTACACCAATAGGGAAAATTAAATGGGAGAAATTAATTCTGTCATATACTCTTGTTCTCTTTGTGAGCAAAAAGTGAGCAAGGATGGCAATGTGGAAGATAGTATAACCTGGAGGAGAAAGGTACTCCAGCAAAGTACTCAGGATGCTGTCAAATGTCACATAAACCTTAATTAATCTCACATAACCTAAGCATTTAAATGAAATACCTGAGGTAAGAGATGATTCCAGCGTAGGAGTACTCCTACACTTCCTCTGTAGTCAATGAAGAGAGAAAGACACCACTGAAGCTGAAGCATGACTCAGGTTTCAGATAGGATGACTCACTCTGAAGAGATGTCTTTCACTTTTTATTAACTATTTAGAAACACCAGGCTTGTAAATTGGCTGTCTAAATTTAGAGGAGAGAAACCTCTTACCTAAGTTATCTAGTCACTCAGTGAAAAGAGCTGAGCATCTCTACAGGGTGATTCCTTCTACCCTAAGAGCTAAGAGAGATCTCTAAGACACGTAGGATGTTTCATATTCTAGAGATGCTTATCTCTCTGCAATAGTGCAGTGAAAGCCTAGATAACTAGCTTAGGCTCTAGTAGTACTATATTTTAAATAGCTAAAGTTAGGTGAGACTAATCTTTTCCTTTAGTTCCTTATCGAAGTAATTCATTGAGAAAGCTAAAGCTAAGGAGGGCGAACCTCCAAGACAATACGAGTGCTAGAGTGCAATTATTTTATTGGAATAAGTTTGTCTTAGACTTGTCTGCAATGACTGCTGAGTTTCTGAGGGTCGTGCATATTCTTGCATTTTTCTGAATATTCAAATATGTCCATAATACTCACCAGAAAACCAAAAGGCTAAAAGCTAGGCCATTTAAAGTGTTTAGGCCTCTAAAAATGTAGATACTTCTAAAAGATATCCTTAGTCACCTCTCTGCTGCCTTAAAAGCTTCATTACTTTTTAAAATCTGGTTCCATGTGGCTAGTTAATGCTCTTACAGTTTTGCCTCTACTAACTTCTTTAACTTTATAACCTTTGAATCAAAATTGAGCTATAGCTGAGTCACACTGACACGAATAAATCAGTTGAGAAAGAAATTCTCCCCTGTGCAAAATTATAAAATATCTTTTAATTGTTTCTTCTCTGAAGGCAATCTTCTCTCTTCTCCCCTTCTCAGCAACACAGTGTACATATCCTCCTAACACAGCACTGTGACAGGTGTAGGGCTTCAATGTTGTCAGTTATAATCCTTTATATGTCACACCTTCAATCATGCAATGGGCCATGCATTTTAAACAGAAGTCTGTTTTCTAGTCTGTGGCAACAGAGTGCCAGGACATACACTGTACAACCATATGGGTGTCTCTTTGCAGGACATATGTTGTACATCCTTAGGCACTAAAGCAATTAACAAGCAACTGTAAAGTAAATGTGATCTCCTCTGAAGAGCTCCAGAGCAGCTTTCAGTTTTTAAAATTATATTGCTAATTTATGCCATGAAGAGATTCAGCATGTCAGAGGCAGGTACAGTGATCATAAATAAAAGCAACATCAAGAGGTAAATACAGGTTTCTTTACAGAAACAATTATATTTTTCATGTTAGTAGAGCATTATGAAACTAAAGATGTTATAAAAAGTAGTAACATCCAAAGGATAATTCAGCATAAGAATATGGAGATACAGTAGCCAAAAAAGACAGTAAAAGCAGAATGCAACCATTGTGACCACCAGCCTGTTTTACTTGCTGGTCAGTGTTTATACAGAACACTGCGGGAGAAAACGATTTCTACTTTGGAATTTCCACTGCCCTTGCAAAATCTACTGTTGAACCTGCTAGCGGCCACTAGATCCCACAGCTCAGCAGAGGCAAGGCTGCCACCAATCCGTGTGCCCAGCTCCAGTTTCGTGGTTGCCTCACAAGCATACAGATGCAAATGGGTCTTACTGGTAGCTGGTCTAGACTTAAGATCTCACTGGTAGCTGACCTCAAGCCAGCATCTCCAGTACCTGGCTTGGACCTCCAGTAGCCAACTCTCAGACCCTCTTGTCTCTCCAGTATCTAGCTCAGACTTCTGGCCACTCCAATAGCAGGCTTCCAAGCCTCTTATCCTATCCCCTGCTGAGTCCAGCTTGGTATTCCCTAGCCACCACACGCTGAGATACACACCCATGCAAGACATGCACTCCAGCCTCTCCAGTTGTGCAGGGCCACTGTGGCCTGTGGTTCCCAGTCCAGGTGCTGGCACTTAGACCTCCCCACATACACACGCACACAGGATACGCAGCGGCTCACCCAGAAAAACGGAGTTTAATGAGAAGACAGGACAGACTGCAGCCATCAAGAACAGGGCATGGCCACACAAGCATACTGACCAGTAACCTGTTTGCACATACCTTTTATCCCCTTTTCCCTGTCTTTTTCCATGCTTTTTCCTCCCTAAACCACCATGATCCCTTCCTTTTCCCACCTTTGATACTTCCCCTAAACATCCCATTCCCCTAAACATCCCATTGTACATTGTTTGGTGCAATCCCCAAATGCCCCTCCCTGCATCCCATAATGAGTCCCATAGGCAGTAACCCCTCCTCGGTCCAAATGTGCTCTGGAAACCTTTTCCACTGACTCATCCCAACGGGTGTCACCCTCACCCAGGGGCTGACAGTCTCCTGGGACAGCCCTGCTGGGGCTGGGGCTTGCTTCTCTGGTTAGGTTATTGAGGTTCTCCCTAGCCCTGCTGTGATGCCCCTGAGCTCCTTCAGCTTTCTGTCACATAACTTAACATGCTGGCACCATAGCTATTGACAACTGGTGACGCAAAAAAGAAAAGCCATGCTGGATTAGACCAACAGAGAGTTTAAACCACCATTTTGTCTTCATCACTGCCCTGGTTTATTTACTGACAAAAATGTTCAGCGATATTCTGTTGAAGGCAAATGCAACAAAACCTTCCTTATGAAACAGTTGTGATCTATAGTTAGAGATATTAAGCCAGTAATTTGAAATGTCTTCCAAAATTATGATGTTAAATTTTATTCTGGACAATCTTGAAATATATATGTAAATATGTGAAGAGTTTTCAATCTTGCACGTCCTTGGAACTTTCTGTGACTAACAGTGCTGGTGAATAATTATGTATTGTACAAAAATACTTCTCATTGATTTTTAATCTGACAACTTTAACTTCAGTTGAATATGCTATTTTCTTATACTAGAAAAGAAGCTCCCAGTATGCCTTTCTTCATACTACTCATTATTTTTTCTACTTTATTATAGCCTTTTTATGCACTATTTTCTATGTAGGCAATCTTTTCAACCATTCTTCGTGTATATTTTTTCATACTCTCAACCACTACTGTTAGCTTTTTCTGAACCTTTTCTGGCATATAGTGGGGAAATTTGTGACCAAACATTCTTATCACATAAACCAACATAGCATCCCACATGCAACCCAGCAGAGAAAACATATGAAGTAAGAAGTGCATCATTTTGCCTCTAGGAAAAGCATGGTATAGAAATCAGATAATTTGAAAGATGAAAAATAAGATTCATATTTCATATTGCTGCTCTGTGATAAAACCCGATATTATTAATTGATTTGCTCTACTTGTTGCATGGATAGAAAATGCCAGTTTTCAGGGCTGTGAGAAGACAGAGAGATGCCTTTCATACCCAAGATGTGCAGAGTGAAAAAGGTTAATGACAGGAAGGATGTATGAAATAGGTGCTGTTCTTTTATGTGTTTGAGGCTAAAAAGATGAGAAGAGACTATTACTCACTAGCTTTCCTTGTTCTCATGCTGAATTTCATTTCTGGAAACAAACTTTTGTCTTTAGGACTTCTAATTTGTCCTCCTCAGCCACAGAGTATACACAAAGTGCTGAAAGCCAACCCTAATGTCTGTGACAGCTGCAGCGGGCCAACATAGATTAGGAACAGCTTATAACTTCCAATTAAAATAACTGCTCTTCTAAAGATACTTTTGTAGTTTGAGAGAGACCTCCTTTGTTGTCCTCTGAGGCTTTGCTCCCAGTGACATCCCTGATGACACAGAACACCAATAATCTCCACATTTTATTGCTTGTGAGTTTGTTATCATGGTCCACAGTCAGTAGGTTCACACCTCCAGGTGCCCAAACATACAATGATCAGATGAATGGTACTTGGAAAACTAAACCCCCTGCATTAAGAGATTTCCAAGGCCTCACTTTATATAAGCTCCACTTCTGAAATGTTTATTTTTCTAAACTTTTCAAATGTAGCATAGAAATAACTTTGATTTTAGCTATGTATAATTTGTTTTTAATTGCACAACAAAAATGCTTAACTTTCTATTTTGGGCCATCTTACACTATTTAAAGAAAAGACTTCTGTGTATGAGGAAAAAATATTTACTCCAAAATTAAAAACATGTTTCTGCATGGGTGTTCCAGGGTTCCTGTGGGCTGCCAGTTTTAGAAATATTTTGGCTGAAAATTATGCTGTGACCTTCATGAGGTTTTGAAATTATTAAAATGTTTTAGCATTTTTCCATGTTTTAGTATTTCTTTTTAGGCATAATTTTTCATTTCATTTTATTTTACTTTATGGCATTAATGTAGTTTCTTATAAAGTTTCCATTTAAAATAAAGATTGAGAGTGAGAAAAATTTACTACTACAGAATTGTTTTATAGATTTCTATACTAGTGAAATGTCTCAAATGCATATGAACTTAAACAACAGCTAGAAATTAAGCCAAGTACTCTGGTGAAATCGTATTCCCATGAAAGACCAGAGTTTTACCACTGGCTTCAGTGGGGCCAAGAATTGACTATATCATGAGTTTACATCCTTCTGTGTTACAACCCTGAAACACTCCTGTTAAACCAAGCAGATAAGAACAATATTTAAGTATGAGAAATAGTAGTATTTTTTTCAATGTGGTGTAATCTTTTTTAAATAAAGAATAAAAATGAACTTAAGCACTTGCTTATATGGTTTGCTGAGTTTGGTTTGTTTGAAATGGGCAGCATGAAGTGTAACTGGAAGAGGCCAAAAGAGCGCTAACGGACAAACGCAGTCCATTCACTGCGCCTCCTACAACCGCGTAACGCTTGGCTCAGCTCTCTTCTTCCCTCATGCTAGTCAGTTCCGCAGCTGAGCAATTGGTTCCTATGCTGACTCCAAAAGAAAATGCACATCTCCTCTTCTAGCTCCATCTTTGGTCTCTCTTCCTTACCTTCCTCCGGTTATTTAGTTCTTATTTTTGTTCTTCTGTCCTTCTAACATCACCCCTTGCTTATCAGTCATAAGTGCTGAGGTCCTTTATGCATGAGACCTAATGTCACCTTCATTGTTTCTGAAGCTAGAAGGAAAAGGGATAATTTATATTTATAAGCAAAAGCAATGATCTGTTTTACACTATATACTCTTTCACCTAAAGTCTAATTATGTACTTCTGTTCAGCAATTTGATGCCCTTTTGCCCTCTCAGCTGTATCCACATTCCTCTGCCAGGACAGCCTGCAAAAAGAAACCAAAGGTGTGGATGAAGAGAGAATGAGGTAGGTCACTTCTCCATAGGAATGAGATTTAGATGAGTACCGTGATTAGTTGACAAATAGCATGCTGAAGTTTCTGGAAAAGGAAGAGAGCTGCCTATATATGGAGAAGTGAACACTGACTATACTTACTATACTTTTTATATTACAGGCAGGGATGGTGGTACCATCCGCCATTACAAGGTCTACTTTACACTGCCTTACAAACTTTGCCAGACTCTCGCTACCAAATAGAAACTCTATGGGACTATTTCACGCTTCATTTTTAGGAGCACTTTCAAAGTGGTTTGGGATTTTGGGTTGTGGCTTTTTTCTTCACACACACACCCACCCCCCACCTTCCCCATTTGTTTTTTTTTTTGGTGAGAGGGCAGTAAAACTTGATCTCTTTTGAAAAACCTTTTTATCCATGATTTGAAAGTCATCTCAAATTTCAGTCTTGGTGGGAGTAGTCCTTGTCAGAGGCAAGCCAAGAATAATTATCTTCTTCTGTCTGAATCTGGACGGGAATCAGACATGATAAACCACTGAAAAATTGCTTTTTTATCTCTCAAACAGCACTGGATTGCTGCAAACCTTGTCCACTGAGATTCTGAACCTCTAAATGGAAAGAGGGGCTGATGTCTCATGTGGGACTGCAACCAAGTACAGCCAATGTGAACCAGAAGTTGTATAATGCTAATGACTAAAACTTTGGGTCATAGGCATCTCAAGTTGGGCACCTAAGATTTAGTGAAAACTTCAGACCTTAATTTCTCTGTGCATAAAGAATGGTGATTAAATAACAGCTTGTCATATAGTTGTTGTAAATATTTATGAAGTGCATCAGATGTCAGAGCGACAAGTAACATGCAAAAACTCCGGATGAAATTCACCATTTCATTTTCAGCGTAGGATATGATTAGTGTACATACAAAAACAACATGGGAGCTGAGAGATACTGCTGACCACACAATGAATAATTTGGGACACCAAAGTATTATTTATCAACTAAATACCACTTATGTTATGTACTGAAAGAAGTGGAGCCCTGTGGAGAATGTCTTTGCTTTTTTTATCACAATACATACACCCCAAGGACTGAAGTAACAGAGGCACTGGAGATTTTGGCTATACTTTGAACAAAAAAATATGTGTGATGATTCAGATACTACTGATTGCAAGTATGTATTTTTTTTCCAGCTGTTAACCTCTGTACTGGTGATCTATAATTCATGGGTCCCACTGAGGTTTTCTGGGCTAGATAGAATATCAGAGTGTTGCATTCAAATCGACTACAAAGTGTTGAATATTTTGTTCTGCCTTCTGCTGGCTACTGACAGTGAATTTGTGTGTTCAGAAAGGCTTCTCTTTAAATCAACACTCCTGTACAATAATATTGCCCCAATGAGAGACTTTAATAATACAAGAAACCAGCACGTTTAAATACATAAAACCCACAGTAGGATAGAGAAACCACAACAACCCAGCAGGCCCCTGCAAGAGCAGCAGTTACCGTACTGCGAGGAAGATCAAGGTGAAGACTGCCATATAAATTCAGCATTTATTAGCTTGAGGAAATTATTTAGTACGGCTGAGGTTGCAAAAGGAGAGTGAGAGAAGTGGTAAAATGGAGTCTCCAGGCTGAAATAATCTGGGACTCTTAGCAGTTTGAAAATAATTTTTCAAGTCTGTCTCACTCTTGTTCCAATAAGCTAAGTCCTGATCAAAGGAATTATTTGTTTTGTAGATGTTGAAAGACTGGTTGTGGGGAAGCCAGCATTCACAAAAATGGTTAAAAATGGCATTAGAGGAGCAAATACTTTGCGGTGTTTAATTTGCTGTTTATACACAGTAAAAAAATGTCTTGTATTTCATACGACTTTCTTCCTGTTTCAAATGTAGGTGTGAAGTTCTTTTCATTCCTCAGCCCTGTGTTAATAGAGAGCTAAACATTTCTCTGATGTGGCAAAGAGGTATGCTGCACTGATGCCATGGACAACATGGATTTCTTTCCAAACAAACTGTATGGTTAAGCTGTACTTGCTTCTGATTGTACACTCTTTATACACTTATCAAGAGAAACCTGAAGTATTTCTTTCCAAGTTGTTGAACTCCTGTTTTGTACTTTACAATTCATATTTGTTAGAAAGACAATTGCAGAATATTTATGATTCTGTGAATGTTAGCAGGAGAGCCAGAAGAGGAGCCTCTTACTCAGAATTGAATTAATATTCTGCCTTAATACCAGGCCCACTAGGCTGGTGGAAGTGATATATTTCAGATGAGACACATTGCTTTGCATAACTGAATTCTGGTGAATAGTACCCATGTTATCAAGACACTGGAGTATTTCAAATGATGAGTAAAATTATTCCATGATCTCTAATCCTACATGAGAGGAATCAGATTTGCCTGTATTTTCAGTAAAAAAGGTAGACTGTCTGTAGATTTCAAAAAAAGTATTTCTATATTTAGAGCTATACAAGTATCTTAGTCTTTGAAACACTGAAGAAAGTCTGTTTAAACTCTCCATTCTCACCTAAAAAACATAAATAAAAAGTTGCATTTTCAAGTGGATGACCTAATTTTCATTTTCTTATCCCAAATTTCCAAAACTACTTGTAATCCACTTCAGGAAAAATTAAGTATTCTTTACTATACCTGCAAGTTACCCTTAGAAGTAAGCTAACATACAGAAAGAGTCTGATAATCTTATTCAGCCAAGGTGCATAAGAATTTTTTCAACTGACCTTTTCCAATGTATCTTTGCATTTTATCTGCTTTTTTTCTTCACAGTGAATTGTGGTTCCATAATCATTCTTGTTCTTTTGCTTGTGTCCTAAATGCTTATGTGTACCTAAATGTCTAGTTTCATAACTGTGTTAACCTCTTCTCTATGATCAAGCTTGTACAAGTGTAGACAACATGGTCTTTTTTCAAGTATATCTAGAATATATTCAGTTTCATCTCATTCTCAGTGGAACCCCACTCTTTTCTCTGATCTTTGTTTTTATTGATGTAAACATTTTGCTCTTAGTTGGGAATTATAAAACATACTAAAGTCTGACATTTCTGCTTTCATCTTTTGTTTTTTCAGGCACTTATTCATAAGTTTGCATCTGAAACCATTGTCCTCGCTCATTCTTACATCCCTTGGAATACAGATCAAAATTACGCTGTTCACTTAAAGCAATTTCAAGCCTTCTTCTCTTTAAGGAATCAGAGTTCTCAGATCGACCAGGTTCACAGACTAGTTTCCTGAATATATCAAATGATCTTATGCAGTTGTTTTTGTTTCTCTTCATTTAAGTTTAAAAGAACCAATCATTCAATCTGGTGTTATATTCTGTGACCCTTTTTTCTAGAAATATTTCATAAAATAGCAAACAAATCTAAACCAGTAGAATCCCTGCTTGGTGGTTCAGGAATTGTTTGATGATGAAATCTGCTGCCTATTGCATTCAGAAATATCTGGTTCTTCCTAATACTAGTGGAAAACTATACTAGAATCACACAATTCTCTGTAGCAATCTTTCCTGTAACGCTGAAGATCTTTATCCATTTCTGACTTCTACCCTAGGTGACTGTAACAAGCTCCCACCATTAACATAGTAAAATCTTCCTTCTTTACATACTTATCCCAGGTATTATCCAAAGGTTTTGCTCAGGAAACTGGAGGCTGGATTCATGTGACTAATTAATTTTAAGTTCAGTGACTATACCAAAACTGGGGAAGATACTTCACAGGAAAATTTGGGTCAGTGTGAGGATTTTGCTTTCTGATTCTTTTTTTGGGGAAAAAAAAAATCAATCAGACAGCCAATCATCATTTCAAATGAAAAATCAAAATATTTAGGTTTGAGCATGTCAAAATAAAATTTGCAACTAAAATAAAGCATCACTTATTTCAGTCAACACTACTTATAAAACCATCTTGAATTACCAAATACCATTTGTTCATCAGAAACTGCATTTTTCAGTGAGAGAACTGTTCATCTGAAAAAATGTCCTTGTCTCTTTTCATCTTCACACTACTCTGTTTTCTTAGAACTAGCTTCATGATTCTTGCCACAGCTGTGGAAAAATGTTGATACACAATATGGACAGACTAAATGTCTTTCATTATGTATTATTCTAAAGGTCTGCAGTGAAACTTGTACTCCATACTCTCAACATATTGCCCTGGTTTGACCGACACAGGACTAATTTCTAATGCTTGTGAAAACTGCACTTGTAGAATTTTTGAAAATATGTGCTTTATAGCCAGGTGTCTGCGTTTCGAGGTCTCAGTGTTTTCGAGTTCGCCAGCTGCAGGGATGAGGAGGAGCGAGACCCGGGCACTTGACCCAAGCTGGCCAACAGGATTATTTCATACCATGAACGTCACATTCAATATAAATTAGAAAGTTTGCTGCGAAGATCTCTCTCCCTTGATGATGGCCATCCAGAGAACTTCTTGCCCTGGTGCCAGATCCCTGAGCCCTTCCCTTCCTCCCAAAGCTGTAGCGCTCGCAGTGCCTGACATTTACTGTCCACTGCTGGGAGTGCACAGCTTCCTACTGACAGAATTGGCTGAGTATAATCCTTGTATATTCTATATTGGTATCAGGATCAATATTGGTTCTTTAGTGTTATTAATGTTAATTATTTAGTACTGTTCTGTTAAATCTGTTTATATTTCAGCCCCCTGGTTTCCTTGTTTTTTCCCCAATTCCCCTCCTTTGGTGGGGAGGGGTCATCGGGTGAGAGAATAATTGTATGAACAACAATAAATTGTTGTGGGTTTCTCAAACCATAACACATATGCTGTTAGCAACAGACATTTGAGTAGTGAAAAATTTTACAATTCAGAAATACGAATCACAATTTCTACCCTTTCCATTGGGAAATGAAGGTATCTGCCTTTCTTCTCCCCTGTAGTCTTTGTTGTCTATCCAGCAGGTATAATGGAGGGGGAACAGTAGAAATAAAAAATGGCCTTGATCCTTTCTCTTATACTCACACAATTTTTTCCAAAGAGCTGAATGCTGGAGTGGCAGCTCCTCTTGAGCATCTTACTGTCCTTTGCAGGACATTTGAGTCTGCTTCATTCCTCTCAAATACAAGCTGTTCAATAATCCAAGATGCAAATGCATTCTTAATGTTACTTGTTTTAAAATTAATACTTTCAGGTCACCCTCTTGCTGTGTTTAGAGAATCTCCTTCTTTCCAGAACTCTTTCCTAGTGGAACTGCTTCCACAATAAAGCCTTCCTATTGCTTGCATGTTGTGTTTTCAGACAACAGAGCAAAGTGCCAGGTACACAAAAACAACGGGAGGGTGAGGCAAAAATATTTTGGTGAAAACACTGAGTCACCAACATGACTAGGAGGAATATATTTCATGTTCCTATTAAACCATTGTTCTTCAAAGGTTGTGGCTAATGAGTCAAAATTTGTTATGAATAGAATACACCCAGCTGAAAATATCTACCAGCTTTTATAGCTAAATATTATTTCTCTAGAAAATGTCTTTTAAGTAAGTTATCTACAGACAGAAACCACTTCCTTTCAGGATAAATATGCTCTCACATACTCATTTTTAAGTAATAAGTGGAAAACAAAGATTCAGCAATGTTCTCTCTAGGACCGATACAGTTTCAATCCTAATCGGATACAATTGAAATACATTATCCCATCCTATGTGGTGATAAAGAAACAAAACTAAAGAACACATACCTAATAAAAATAGTATGTGTTAGAAAGTTTTTGTATGCTTAGATAAAAGCAGGTTATAACAATTTTGTCTCTCAGGAGAACTGCCGGAAAAGTTTGAGAGAGATCTCAGCACTCAGAGTATCCTTATCAACTCAGATATTTTACAAACAGCCTCTCCTTTCTTTCTCAAAAAAACCCCCCTCCCCAAACTCAACCTTCTTCTCTCCTCTTGCAAGATATATACACTGCAAACCCCAAACAAATACAGAAATGTGCAGTGCGTGTTAGGCTATGGAAGGTGGCAAGAGCTGTGGGTAGAGTGATTTAGTTATTCCAACTGAAATATGTACTGGAAGATTTCAAACCAGGTTTTTTTTGGTTTGTTTTTTTTTTTTTAGAATGGGTTCTCCAGAGAGAGGATGGAAAGCATTGCAGCTCTGGTTTCCTTGGTATGGCCAATAGATTAAGAGTGAACTGAATCCATTTTCCATCACAGAGAGGCAAAGGGGGATGACACAAAGACTGCCCATGCTTGTTTACAGTATTTTCCACTTTTTTTTTTTTTAAAGAGAACCAGCCATCTCAGTTTAAAGTTGCAGAAAAAGTACCCTTTTTACTACCATCAAATTAATCCATTTAATATGGACCCTGAAAGGGAACGAAAAACTATATAAAATCTAAAATCTATTGTTTTCTAAGTCTTCAGTGATATTAAGAACCATGAGGTGAACTTGGAGAAATCCTTTGCAATTACATTGGGACAGGTAAGTTTCTACAAAAATCTGAAGAAAAGCTGAGAAAGACTTGGAAAGGTCATTATGGAAAGATTTAAAAAATCAGTTGTAGCTTATTCCCTAGTGCCAGGAATAAGTGTTCTACCTCTGCTGCCAGATGACAGTGAAAGCAAGTTGCGAGTTGCATTGATGGAACAGGTAACAGTTAATCTCAAGCAGTAATGCCATTTTATCCTCAGATTCAGTTACAACAGAGGAAGCCTGACAAAATGAAAGTTGCGAGAAAGGGTATGTTCTCTGTTTATAACTACACCGGGGTGGCAATCCCCAGGGAAGGAAAATAACAATTTAACTTAAAGACCAGACATTAACACTGAAACAAATGAGTATCAAGTAGCATGACTACACTTGCTGTGAAAATTAGTTTTCTATTTGCAAATAGCCAAAATGAAGCTGAAACCAAATTGTTTATAGATTGAGTTTTCCTGGTGACTTGTGATGGTAAGAGACTAGATCCTCCACCCTGCAACGATATGATTAGCTTAGCACAAATTATCAGCCTTGATGCAGAAATACCAGCTTCAGTGGTCTGTCTCATGCGAAATGTCAGACTCGATAATTTGAATAATCCCTTTTACACTGAAGTGTAATGAATTCCTAAGAATTTGCACACACTAAATTGAGAGTTAGGATTCTCAAATACAAATTCCTCATAAATTACAAAAGTATTGTTTTAGTTGAAAGGTTGAAGTTCTTAAACTGAGGTAAATGAGGTCCCTTGTGCCATCCCAATGCAAGATAAGTAATTTAGTGTGTTCATTAATCTATGTCATAGGAGTATTGAACATAAAACAGCTACCAGATTTCTACATTTGATAGGACCTGAGAGGTCACCGGTAAGGGTTAAAGACTGTGCTAGCACAAATTATGAGACTTTTACTGGTAGGTGAAGATACATCATAATAAATACTGACTCTAAAACACTTCAGTCCAGGTTTCAGGTAAATAATGAAATGAATTGATTTATCTTTTGTGTAAGAACTTGGGGAAAAGAGTGGCAATGTTAGATCAGTTTATCGTCTGTTGGTATTCTCTGCTGCATTCACTTATTGCATTCTCCCTTTAAGTTTCAGTATCCCAATTGTTTATTCTTTGGAAATTCATCTTCTTAATACAGATTGGGTAGATTTATCAATGTATGTAGTGTCACATGAGTATTGCTGGTTGGGCAGCCTTTCATACAGCTCCTTAATTTACTAGGAAGGATAAACAAAATTTAGCCTAGCTATCTTGAAATAATCCCATGTTGCCATGTGAAATCTAAGCATAAGTGAAGCAAATAAAACTCAAATAAAGTAACGTGCATACTCTGGGTCGTGTGATATGACTGTGTTCATCCAGCTCCGACACTTCCATTTCCTCCCTCCCCAGATTTTTCTACACCTAGTCATGAGGTATTGTAAATATTTTTCATAAAGGGGTAAATTCTAATGAGAATCCTGCTATACAACAGATCTGCACAGAGTACCTGAAGTTATACTTACCTGAGTAACTGGAATAAATCGACTCTATTCCATTAGAATGATAATAGAGTGACTCAAGGCTTTCATTTTTGGCTCCTAAAAACCAGGAAATTTTTCAAATAAATTTGCAGTCATACTTTATGGTAAAGCATTGCGAGACTATACATAGCTCCATGGGAGCCTAAAGGTTTTACATGTGTGAAATCCGTGACCTTAAAAATTTGATAGTGTCCCTTTGATATTGGATAAACCTCAGGTCACTCAGCTTTAGATTAAGGATACATTTCTGAAATACTTACTACCAGTTGTAATGTTTATTATGGGTGTTGTTTCAGAGAAGTCAAGAAGTTTGATCCTTAGCTCCCTTGGAGAAGTTGTACAAACACAGACATGGTCCTATACCCCCTTCCTGCCAGCTAGCATTTGCTTTAATCTTGTATTTAATTTGGAGGCATTTCAGACCTGTTCAAAACTTGGCTAGCTAACAACTAGAGAAGATAGCTAGCAACTAAATAAAATCTCCATTGAGCTAAAATATTGTGTGGGTACACTGATGATTTCCACATTGCTCTTTAGGCTGTAGTCCACTGTGAAATATCAAAACAGTTAAAGCTCAGAAAATACAGGCTAGGATTGTTCAATGAGACTGTCACAAGTAGTAAATGTTCAGAAGGATTAAAAGCAGAATACTATTTAAATAATATTTAACCTTAGTTTCCAGTGGGTTGCACCTATCCCTTTGTATCTGGGTTGCAATAGACTCTTAGAGAAAAGTCCTTTTCTTTGACGCTTATCCAGCAATGCAATATATGGTTTCCCTATTCTTCTGTTGCACGTTCGTGCTTTTTGTTCTCACTGTATGTCCCTATTTTTCTCCAGCTTTCTTTTTCTTTCCTACATTTTTTTCTTTATTGCCCCATCACTCTTTTATCATATACGTGATGTTAGCTTGTTGCTCAGGTTCTCCTCATGACTGCTTTTGCACTGACCGTAGCACAATCTTCCTCCTCTGCTCTGATCTGAACACTAGCATCGCCTCTGCATTGCTTGTTGCACAAGATCTATGCTTGCTTACAGGTAAATAGTCAATTAACTTCACATTAGCTGGATAGACAAAAAGACTTAGTTGCCAGTTTTTAAAAACTTGTATTACTTTCCCTCCGCCTTTCATACATCATGTCTACTTAAAAAGGAAAAGCCAGGGGGTTGTGGTCATATTTTTGTTGTACTACTCCACTTCCTAGCACGATTCTGACTGGAAGTGCTGGATGATCCTGAATTATAAATACATGATAATAAATAATAAGCAACTAATACACACAGCCAGATGTCCTCTTTGACAATGAATATTACTACTGGAAGGCTACTTATTTAACAGCCCATGGAAAATCATGGCTAAAAAGAACCTGAAAGGCCAATTAGCTAATGTCCCTACTGAGACGCTACAGTGCAGTACATTTGGATAATTCCTATCTGGTATGTGTTTAATCTGCTTTAAATTTTTCAAGTAAAAATTTGGCTTGGTGGGGGATGAAGCAAAGACCAATATTGCCTTTTGGGTTTCACAGCCTTCTTTACTACCAGCTTTTCTGATTCATAAACCTTCTTTCCTAAAAATGAAACCCTTCACTGGTTGTGAATTATTAACTGACCACTGTGCTGCTTACAAACACATTTTAATTTTGAGAAGTACTATTATGTCTCTCCTTTTTCTGTTTTTTGGGTTTGGTTTTTTTTTTTTGGGGGGGGGGTGTTTGTGTGTTTTTAAACCAGGTAAATGCACTTTTTTCAAACTTTTTTCATAGTTCACGTTTGTGAAAACTTTTATTCTTAGTTTTGTCCTCTGGAGTTTCTGTTTTATTTACAGCATATTTCAGGAATGGTGTCCAAAATGGAACACTTTATTCTACCCATAAAAGCTGACAAAAGCTTTTATGAAGCTTTAGGAATTGGTAAGCATTTAAGAATGTTTACCTCCCTTATGTAATATATACCTCATCAGAATGATGTTTGCCTTTTGTAATGGAATCTCCTTTATCATAAATTTAAGATGATATGTTTTCATCTCCATGTCCTTCTCTGGAGTGCTGCTGCCCTGCTAGTCATTTTGTATTTATGTATTTGAATTTCTTTTGTGAATGCAATGTTATGTTCATGTCTTCCTTAAGATTTACTAATTTCATGTGTTTTCTCCAGTTTATCAAAATAATTTTGAATTGTCATTCTGCCTTGCAAAGTCCTTACATCCCTTTCCATTCTGGTATCATCTGTTAATAGTTATATATAATTTTCAAACACTAATGGAATCATTCAGTGGCAGAACAGTCTTAACAGCTTTTTAAAAGAGTCTACTTTCTATACACTCCCAGACTGACCATCAGCCATACTCTGAATATAGGGTTTGGGGTTTTTTACTCAGTTAAGTGTCCACGTTCCAGCAATTAGATTTTGACTATATTTAAGTAGATTGCTTAGAAGAATGTTAATGTGCATGGTGGCAAATGACCTGCTAACATCACCATCAATCAGGATTTCCCCATACCCACAAAGCTAGTTACTTTGTCAAAGAAGGAAACTAAATTAGTTTATACTGTTTATTCTTGATATACCTCTACCGGCCATTTTTCTATCACCTTATTGACCTTCAGTGATTTACAAATTGATGAATCATTTGGTTCAGCATCTTTCAGGCATACTGTCCTTACAAAGCCATAGTGATGCTCATAGAGCTGATGTTCACCAAGCTCACTCAGATGTATCTACACAGCGCACAGCTTTGTGCTCAGCCGTAGTCAGTGTTACCCACCTCAGTCGCGAGTAGCAGCTTTTTCAGTTTTAATGTTCTGGATCCTGTTCTGAAGATGTTACCTATTCTTACTGACTTTGATCTCCTTATGCTAATAGTTCTGATCTTCTTATCTCTTTGAGTATCCCCTTAGATTATCCTCCAAAGGGTGGAATGTTGTACAACGAAATTTGGAGAACAGGAAACTGCTTTTAGCCGCTGCCAGTATTTTCTGAAATGACTGTAGGAAAATTTTTGCTCTTCCACCGATGAATGTTTCTAACTGCTTTTCTTTTAACGTAACTTGTTGTTGTAATTTTTCCACAGCTTCTTCCCCTGTGGGAATATTTTCCCTTACAACTTTGGAAGTGGCTTAGAATTCATTTTGCGGGCAACTGAGGCAGCCACAGGGCACTCTGCGGGGCAAGGTTCATACCCCAGCAGTGGTACTATACCGTGTCTGACAGAAGGCCTCGTGCTCAGACAATTTCAGACATTGGGAGTTCTCCCATTAAAGAGTTTGGATCACAAAGAGAGAGTTTCAACGTGCTGGCAGGCAAGACACTCAGGAAAATCAATCTGGATGAATGAAAGGTATGCTTCAAAGGTGGGTATGTTAAAAATCAATGAACCCCCCAAATAGGAATAAAAATTGATCTTGTTTGTACTTAGTATACTTCTCTTTGAAAACAAAGTATATTAAATTAAGACCAGTTTAGATTTTGGATCAGCTCTGCACAGAGTTGTTTAGCAACATTTAACACTTTGAGAATTGATTGAGATTTTCTCAGAATTACTATACAAAAAGCTCTAGTATTTCTTTTCTTTTTGACTTCTGCAGCACTAGGCAAATTGCTGGTACTTGAAACAAATAATGAAAAATACTGCACGGTTAACATTTGTATTTTCTGTTTTTTCTCTGCCTGGAGTTATGAGATAAAGGATTTTAGTACAGGCATGAAAGCAATATGTTAGACTAAGTTCTTTTTTTCTTTCCTGTTGCTTGCTAGAAAGTTGCAAAATCCTTTCTAAATCCTTTGTAAAGACCAAAAACAATCAAATGGGAGAAAAGAGTGAAAAGCATTTTACATAGAAGCTGATGTATTCCACTTACAGTCACTGAATTCTCCTTCCTGCATCAATCTAAACCTGGAGTATCTCTGCGTCTCTGTAAGTCCCCGAGATGCCATTACCAGCATTTGAAAACAGTGCAACAATCATATTTTCTGGATGTTGTCTAAACAAATGGATCAAAAAATAAAACAGTTTTTTTTGTAGGTACATACATTTTTAGCAGTTTTCATTTTGGCTTACATTCTACAGTAAGAGAAGTCAGGAGTAACTTTGCTGGTTTCCACTTCAGCAGATTAGCTCGGATCTAGAATAGTGTTTCTGAGAACAGAATTTGTCCTCTTGGTAACGGGCAAAAAGAGACAGTAAGCCTCTTGCGGGGATTGTGCAGCGGAGACCCCAGGGATGAAGAGACTCAGCTGGACCCAGCCATATGGAAGAAACTAGGGACTCCCTTGAGCATTTACAGACTACACCTTGCTTGAAGGCTTAGTCATCCCTGCCGGGGGTTGCCGTCTATGAAAGACAAATCACTTTCACCTATTACTGGGGTCTCAAGAGCTGTTATAAATCGCATGGAACTGAATTCACAAGCAAAGAAAACCAAACCCAGTCAAAATTTATTGAAGAGCCTGATGCGCTAGTATTTTCCTGAGAATGCTGAAGACGCGCTGACAATAAACAACACTTCAGGAAAATTTATCAGCAACATAGTGTGTATTTAGAATACAGTTTTTTTAAATGGAAGGTGTTTTCTAAACGAGCACAGCAGCATTAATGTCGCTGCTCGACGGATTTTAACGTATGGAATACCACTTGCCCGTTTTATTTTGCTTTCGAAAATAATTTATGAGAGGTTCTGACGTGTTTCACACCGAAACCGCAACCGAGGAAAACGCCAAGAAAACCCTCGTCCTCCCTCCGTAGCGACTGCTGCACAAAACAGAAAACAAGCCCCTCGGTGAGACGCCCGAGATTATTTGCGAGTGCAGCGGGCGGCGTTTCAGCTCCCCCCCCCCTCCCGCCGGCAAAACACGGCCCAGCATCGCGGCGGACCCCGGCCCCGCTCCCTCCTCTCCCTTCTCCCTCGCGGGGCGCTTGACACCCGCAGGCCACGGCTGCGTGGGAAACTCCGCGCAACAACTCCACGCTCCCTGGGGCGGGTGGGGGG
>VFFE01008944.1:470810-663886 GCA_008921705.1 Burhinus oedicnemus | reverse complement strand
GAGGAGCGCCGCCGCCAGGGAGCCGAGGGCCGGGCACCAGCACCGACAGCTCAGGTGCACCGGCGGGATCGGGAGAAGGGGCGCAAACCCTTCCCGAGGCGCTGCGCCTCGGCGGGCTCCGGGAGAGGAGGAAAGTTGCTCCTTTTCCTGCAGCAACCCCAGGAGCTGCTGAACTGGCCTCACCTGGAAGGACTGAGCAGTTCCTACCTTTCCCATCAGGTGCCTTTGCCGCAGCAAAGCCACGGTATCCGGGAGACCACGGGGAGCAGAATTACGCACCCCCCAGCCCTCCCGCCCTCGCCGCACATCGCTTGCTGTCTGGTCTGTCTCGCCGTGCTCCCGGGATCACAGGAGGATCTATAGCTGTGATCTGTCACCGAGGAGAAGGAGGTCGTGGATGAACTCCCTTCCAGCAGGGCAACGAATCCCTTCTCGAGCTGCTTATTATTATCGTGCTCTAGGACCAGCCCTTTCCTGCTAAACTTGGCTTGGGAGCTTACAGCAGGAGGGGGCGCGGGGGGTGGAAAGCCAAGCCCAACATCATCTTGTGTGTTTGACTTTTTTTTTTTTTTTTTTCCCCTCCCTCCTCCTTCCGTGAGACAGTTTGATGAATGCCTGCGAGAGGGGTATGATTTGCTGAGGCGCCTCTGGCAGGGCGGTGTGTGCGCGGTGTCAGCCCCGCCGCCGCCCCCCGTGGGGCTGTGAGCGGCCCGCGGCGGGGGACGCGCGTGGGAGCGGCTGCCGCGCTGCGCGGGCCGCCGCGGAGGAAGCGCGCGCCGCTTGGGCGGACGGGGCTCCGCGGCCCCTAGCCGGGGGCTCAGACGGGAGTGACGGCTTTGAGAGTGGCGAGGAGGAAGATCGGGAGCTAGCCCAACTCCGCCGCGCCCTCAGCCCGTGGGTTTGCTTCGCCTTCGCAGGGAGCGTGTGAAGAGGAGACCCAAGTGCCGCCTCTCCCCGCCGCCCGACGGGCTAGCGAGGGAGGGCCCGGGCCCGGCCCCCCCCCTCCCAGCGAAGTTGCCTTCAGCCGCGGATCGGTGCCACCCACCTCACTCTGCCGGGGTTGTTTTCTTGGCGGAGCTTTGGATAGAAAGGACTTGGCGTTCTCCGCGCCCCGAAAGTTGCCCGAGCGCTCCCCGCGGCGAGGAGGAGGGCGGCGCGCCCCGCGCCTCCCCGGGGCCGAGGCCGGTGGGCCCCGGCCGGGCGGCAGCGGGCGGTGATGATGTGCGGCTGGGGGAAGCTCACCCTGTCCCTGGGGCTGCTGCTGGCGATGGCGGGCGAGGTGGCGCCGCAGCCCTGCCCGGCGCAGTGCTCCTGCTCGGGGAGCACCGTGGACTGTCACGGGCTGGCGCTGCGCGGCGTCCCGAGGAACATCCCCCGCAACACCGAGAGGCTGTAAGTAACCCGGCCGGGGAGGCGGCGAGAGCCCCTCGGCGCCCGTCAGGGCTCCCGCCGGCCGGCGGGGCAGAGGTGGCCCCCGGAGCCGGCCCGGTCTGGGGTCCCGACGCCCTTTGCAGGGGGGTTCCGTTCCTTTCCCCTGCTGCTGGCCGGTGCCGGTTTCATGGCGATGCGCGGAGGCACGGGAGAGGTGGACGCTGCTCCCAGCCGCTGCCATTCATCCCGGGAAGCCGCGGTGAGGAGCGCGGTTCCCGCCGCCGCGGGGAGCGGGAGCAGCGGGGCGGGCACCACCCCGGCCCGGGGGGGCGCCCCGAGGCGGCGGCGGAGCGGCCTCTCCCCCCCGCCGGCGCCCATTTCCCGGCAAAGTTCGCTATTGCGGCTTTCTTTCCCCGAGGCGCTGGGGAAGAGCCGGGCCGCGGCGCCCAGCGGGCGCAGGCAGGCCCGGGGGCGGGCGGCGGAGCTCCGCCGGGGCGCAGCGCTGGCTCTCGCCCCGCGGGCGGCCGCGGTGGCTCCGCGCGGGGAGGCGGGCGGGGGCGCGTTGCCGCCCGCTGCCCTGGCGCGGAGCTGGAGCCCGGCGGGGCTCTGCCCCGGCACAAGCATGTGTCTGCCTTTGGGCGAGGGCCCGTTGGGGTGTTCCAGCCGCCTTCCCGCTCACACGGCACCGAGTTGTGCCATAAACATCATCCTTCCCCCCCCCCAATCCGCTTTTTTGAGACCATTCCTGCACCCTCCGGCGAGGGTGTTCTGTAGTCTTGAGAGAGGGTGAGCATGTGGTCGGTTATCGATCATATCGAGCTGCCTTTCAGGAGGGTCTAAGGCGTGGAAGAAGTGAGCACGTTATTTCTTACTGTCTAATAAGTCAATTAAATGTTGGCATACGGATGCACGTCTCGAGTGATGAATTTCACTCAGGGAGAGTGCTAGGGACACCGATTTCTGCTCAGACTTGTGCGGTTTCTGTACGGTGTTGTTTTGGCCACATGTGGTATAAACACCCATAAAAAAAATATTTCACTGTTTTCCTAAATACATGGGGAATGAGCAGTAAATGTTAGGGGAGTTTCCATGTAATACCACTTCCTAATGGCTTACCTCAGGAACTGCGAAGTCTGGGTTTATTTGTAGCGATTGGAATTGAGGGAAGTTTGTATCTTGACCCCAAAATGTTAAGAAAAAGGGCATATAACTTCAGGAGAGAAAGTAGTGCTGAAGTACGAGCCGAAATGCTAGGGCCTAAATATGGTTTTCCGTTGCTTTTGAACGCGCTTTGCGTTCTGCTGCCAGTATAGCTTCCTGTGCAGCAAGCGATGAGTTTAGTTTTCAAAAAACCATGTTTCCCATCACTTGTCCTCCAACAGTCTCACGCTTGTTTGAGAGCTAATGTTTGCTATAGGCAGTTAAGCCCTATTCTGCCTTTGTGGCAGTGCTATGAAAGCTGGATGTTGCTTAAAAATTTAGAAAATTGTCTTTATTTCAGTCACATTTATTTTTTGTAACTCTCAGTCAAATACTGTAGTGTATATATATATACAGGAGCTTTAGTGGTTTTATAGATGCAGTTATAACCACGTTCAGACAGGTTTTGATTCTTCTGTGTTGTTGAAGATAAATGTCAGCTTTATAACGGCAGGCAGAACTGACTTTGTAAGGTCTCTCACTACAAAGTTTGAAACTACAACTTTCAAGGTAAACCTTCGTTCAGTCACTTGGAAATCAGGAACTCGCACAGTGTTAGTTGTAGGAATGATTCCTTGAGTTCATTTACCTCTCCTAATTTCTGGAAATGCTGTGCCCATGAAAATAAGCAAAACAATTTAAAAATAATTTTTGAATGTTTTAATTTTGCTGCTTATAAATTGTTCTTCTTAGGGATCTTAATGGAAATAACATCACAAGAATCACCAAGACCGACTTTGCTGGTCTAAGGCACCTTCGAGTTCTGTAAGTTTTCTTTTTCTATCACTGATACCTTTTAGGACTGATGTTACTGAACTAGTTATCTTTCAGTTTATAAGATGGATGAATTATCACTTTTTAAATATTGTGTACTGCATCTGAACTTACAGCCCCCCCCCCATGTGTTATACACTGATACGAATAAGTTAGCAATTGCCTTAAATATAATTTGTTTAAAATTTTTTAATCTCTCCTTAAGGTTGCGGAACTTGAGGATTTAATTTGGCACGTAGCTTACAAGTTAGAGTTGCTAAAATTGGTTGAATAATTGTTGGAATGACTTCAGTTTAAAGTTAGTGAATTTACAGTTCGCACTGAAAATGAGTACTCTCAACCTGAGAGAATTCATTAAGAAAAAAAGTTATCCCTTTGCTGAATTTAAAGGCAAGTCCCAGGTGACAATTACTGCTTTTCTGCAGTTTCTGAACAAAAAGGAAACACTAGCAGTGAATTTGAGGAAGGAATGATTTGGTTGGGTTTGGTTTTTTTTGTAAACGCTTTTGTTTCAAGCATTATGAAGCTTTTAAAATTCTGTGGGGTTTTGCTTTTTGGTGGGAAAAATCTAACTAATAACAAGTTTAAAATGCTGCGGAATTTACTTAGCTTATTTAAGGCTATTCAGTTTGAGCAAGTAGTCATATAAAATCCCTTTCCGTTTCTCTCTAAAACAGAATATCATGTTGGAGTAATTTATTTTTTTTTACAAATCAAAACTACTGTTACAGTTACAATCTCTGTGCAGTCTTTCACTGATGTTTTTTACCAACACTACAGTTCAGTATTTTTGTTTTGTTATTCTCGTGTGAGACTAATACGCTTTCATAGTGTTCAACTGGAGTCTTATAACTTGCCGAAGAGCAATGGTGTATGTCCGTGTGTACACACACATATGCATACATGCTATAACTTTTTAACTTGGGACTGTTAAAGTAGATGAGCAAATGTAGTATCTATTCCTCTTTCTTTTAACGAGAATTATTTTTCCCCTTTTGGGTATATGAGCCAATGTAAAGTATTGATGACAGCAGTCCAGAAGGTTAAAGTGGATGTCACTCTAGAATATCTGTTGTACTGGTTTAATGACTATGTAGTTGCCTTTAAATGACTACTGTTAATGCAACAAGTTATCCTGGAGCTATTAAAACTTATATATAAATTTTTCTATATTTCAGTCAGCTCATGGAGAACAAGATTAGTACTATCGAGAGAGGAGCATTCCAGGATTTAAAAGAACTGGAGAGGCTGTAAGTATTTTTAATTCTAAATGTATGAGAATGTTTTTTTTTAATCAAATCAGTTGTGTGTTAAGGTACTCAGGCTTCTGATTTATTTTTTTTAATTATCTTTTTGAACTTGGGACATCTATCCTTAGTGAGACACAAGAGAAGTAAGGAATTCTCCAGCAGTATGTATGGGACTTGGGCGGGGGGGAGCTTTCATGAGCAGTCCAGATTTGAAGTGTTTAGTATTCAAGCTATTTCCTACAACCAAATATTTTCCCTTGAATGCACAGTGACTTTCTCAAACACGAATACACCTAAAAAAGCCTATTCTCTGAGGTAGTGTTAGATGTTAGTCTTGGAGATGTTGGATGTGTTATATAATGTCTTATTGGAAGTTAACTACTCCTTATAAAGTGTTGTCTTATTACATAGTATGAAAGCAGTGATTGACTTGTACTCCAGTTTTTATATGATTAAAGGTTTTGCAAAGACTTAGAAAAAAATATGAACTGTTAGCTTTCAAAAATTAATTGGATTTGGACTTTAAAAACAGATTGAGTACTGTGGGGAGAGAGGACGGAGTGGGGATGAGAGGATCTTGTCTGGTGAAGTTGAAGCGCAAACACCTGCTTGGCTGGCTGCAGTAGGACGTAGAAAATGAGTAATTCCCAAGCTGGTTTAGCTTTTTGTAATAGTTGCTTAATTTTCAGTATGTGCTGCCTTATTTTGTTGCATTTCCTCAAATGAAACTATTTTTTTTAAAATGTATTGTGCAGCTTGGGACATCTGACTCGTTAAAGGCAAGATGCTGATTGTTGGATATAGTTTCAGTTTGGAGCTAGAAAAGTCTAAGAATGCCACTGTATTAATCTATGTTCATGTAGAACTTTAGTGTCTTCATTATCAGGCGCCTTAGTTTTGCTGCATTTGCATGACATCACCTTTTCTTTAAGCATGTTGCCGAGGTCTTGTTTAGTTTTTCATTTGCTGCTGCTTTAACTTCATAAAAGTATTTCTACTTTACTCTGTTGAAAAGCAGCATTGGCCTAAACATGCTGTTTGTCTCGTAGTTGTGCTCTGTATCCGCAGCTGCTGTGCGTTTAAAACAAAACCCACAAACCATTATGGTTTGGTTGGTCATACAGACAAAGCTATTCAAGAGACTCAGTAACCACCAGCGTAATCATGATATTTCTATAACGGTTGCAATATCATGTACTTGAGATAATTACCTCATTTTTTCAAATGAACCGAAGTAACTTTTTGACCTAAAAATTGAAAGTGTTATTGTACAGTGCAAACTTTTCTGAATAAATTTTAATGAGATGGATTGCTCTTAGAAATGCATAGTCAGATTTTTTCAAAGTCATATTAAAACACTTAATGCAATGCTTTTTTACAATGTGTTTTAAACTTTGTACAAAATATGGGGATTTAGTACAGTTTCTCCTGCTGAGGGATATATTGGAATAATACATACACATTCCTAAATTTGGTTTATAGGGTCTAGCTAAAAAATTAAACACCAGTGTAGTTCATATTGCAAAAGTAAGTACGTGTACATGAAACATTAATAAACATTAAAAGATCCATGCTTTCACTGGGAACGTGGTTTGACACTGAGGTACCAAATACTTGCTAAGTTTTAAAATGGTATATAGTCAACTTTTTTTTGATTATCTCAAAGCAAGATTCTGCTGTATGATTTATTAACAATATTTCAAAAATTATTTTCACTTGTGTCATAATTTCGAGGCATTTAATGGTAAGATTTCTCAACTATAGAATTGCAATACTAGGAAAAAAATGAAATTTAGTAGTTAAAACTTACTTGGCTGGTGTGTTTACATTTTGCTGTTGCATTTTCTGTTTGTTTTTTTTTTTGGTTTTCTCTTGATAAATCTGCAAAATCTTTGGAAGACAATACGTATTTCCCACTTACATAAGATACTAGTTCTGAAGAGACGTTCTGATAACTGTGGCTACTTTTGTGGTTTATTTTTGTTCACCCTTCAGCAGGCAAACTGTGACATTTGAAAGTTTAGTCATTTTGACCTATGAAGTTAGATTCTGTTTTGTCTTCAGAATTGTTTTGCATCTGCTCCAGTACTTGTCAGTTTCTCTAACTTGCTGGAATTCAGTCAGTGTTAGGTGTGTGGGTGACTTGTAATTTGAATATATATGCAGGATGTCTTTAAACCGCCCCAGCTGTTGGCTAAGAGCAAATATTTCATATTTGTGAGGAAAAGCTGAGAAAATTCCTCTTGTTTACAACTGCCAAGTCCATCTGATGAAGGCGCATTGTTATCTGACAGCCAATTCATCTCCTCAGGATTCTGTAATTCAAAACGATTTCTCGGGAAACTTGTGGATACTTCCTTCAAGTATTTTCTTTTATACATTAAATAGCAAGCACTTTAAAGCTTTTTAGTTTTTTTTTCAATGTGTAAGTGTAGGATGTCACATTTCCACTGTAAGTGTAATGTGCCAAGCTACTGTCAAAGAATACCTGATGCAGTCCTTTTAGCGTGCCAGTGGAAGGTATAAGTGAACCTTACTGCAACTTAAATGAACTCAATTTGGTTTATAAGATTGTTTACATGTAATATTTCCTCTGTTGGAATATCTTGTCCTAGCACATACAGGCTGAATTTTAAAATGTGTTTCCTGTAGCTCAGTACTCTTTTTAATGCGAAGAACAGACTTTCACGGTAGTTTCCCTTTGGGAAATAAAATAAATCCATCTCTCTACATGAAGTGGTGGTTTTGGGTTTTTTTGTTCTTGAACTGGAATTTCAGTTACAAAATCGTTTCTTTTTAGACCAGTTACTCTGATTTCCAAGGAACTGTTTGGTTGATCAGTGAGTTACTTGGCATGAATACTCATTTGTAGCTCTGATCATGCAAAACGCTGAATATCCTCGGCTCCCTCTAAGGGAAGTGAAGACCTGGAGCACTTTGCAAAATTAATCTGAGAGAAGAAACTCAACCTTCTCTTCAGAAGAGAACTACTTAATATGTGATTTGATTAAATCAGTGTATATCTCTCTCAGGTGGATAGAAATGTTTCTCCTATAGTTCAGTTAAGCAACAACGAATCTCTGGTACAGTAGATACACGCAGTAGTATGTACACAAAGCTATTTAGACCTAATATGCTCTATAACAGGAATTTGTGTCACACCAGTGTAATTGTAGAAGTGCAATGGAAACCAAAACTACAATAAATACAGCTGTTAACAAGTGATTATTACTACAGCAGCCCTGCTGTAGCTTTAAAGATGTTCAGTTAGCAGTAAGTGATCGTATAGTAGTGTTCCCTACGTGAGAACGGAGGCGGGGGGGGAAACAAGATGGAAACTAGCAACTTAATCAGATAAGTTTTAGGTTTGTAGAAACTTCAGTTGCTGGACAGACCCTGGTGAAGACTGAAAAGTCTTTGGTCAAATAAATGGGTAGACGCTGCAGTGTTTGCTTGATTATAATCTCCGGCAGTCTTGGCTGAAGGCTCAGCTCCTAAGGGGGTCTTAGCTCTGGTCCAAACCAATTTGGTACAACACTGCCTGAGCTAGTAAGTCTGCCACGAATATGGCTTTCTTCACAGCCTGTGTCATTTGGCTAAATCACATGGTCTGTTGTGTTGTGTAGATGCTCTGGCTGCTGAAACAACCCTCTTTGACCTTCAATACGTACAGCTGGTTTTTCAGTCAGTGGGACAGCTTGTATCTTTGTGTACATCCTGAAGCAGTGTCAAAAACTCGTGGATTAATTACAATCTTGGCTTTCCTGTACTTAACATCTGCAAGACTTTCTAGATCAACCACTAACCTGTATCATCATACATGCCCATGTTCCTTTGTGTAGGGCCTCTAAAGAATATATGGCCATTCAGTACATGGCAGGTCCTGTAAAGAAAGGACTGGGATGTGACCTGTTAACGTTGTCTGAACCTCTCTTACATATAGCACAGTAACGTATCAGTGGTGGGTCTCAGTATGCTTCATGGCAGGAAGGCACAAAGGGTCAAGGTATGGAGGATTTCCACAACACTTAAGAATTTCCAGAGACCACTGCTTATTATGGGAGACAAAAGCTTTTGAAATGATTCCTTATGAGAATGTGAGATTAAACACTTGTTTCTTCATTCTTTATAAATCTGTCATCTTGGGTGTGATGTTTATAATAGTTTGAAATAGTCTCTTAAGAAAACAAGATGAAGATAAACTGAAAATCTCCATTTTCTGAAAACTAACACTATTGTTAGACAGAGCTTTAAAAATAACTTTTAAAAAGCGTAGTCAGTTGTTATACCCAAGACCACCTTGTTCTGTGGTGTTGCAGCTACTGCTCAAAGTATCCCAGTGTGTAGTACAAGCTATTGTCATCTGGAGGGATGTATAAAATTTGGTTGAAGACAGCTGCTATGGACTGTTGAACTGGTTCTATTATAAGCTGCTTAAGTCTAAAATTTCCTTATGGTTCTTTGTACTTCAGAAATACAGTGGAGTCAGGTTTTGAGGGCTAAGTATACTCTTTGCTTGTTTATGTAGCAGAGCAGTTACCTTTTCATTTAGGAATAAATGTTTTTTGGCTGATAGGAATATTGGTTTTAATCATAATTTTTCTATGTCTAGTAGTTGAGATGCCAGCTATGATCATTCTGAGACTATGCTAAACATCCAAAAAAAATGTCAGAATAGGAAGAGGTTACAGCAATCATTTGAAAACTACCCACATTTTTCTTCCTGTATTTGTGAATAATCCATTGAGGCAGCAGTATGCCCCTAAAATGCTAATTTGGAGTCTGATTCTGCAGACATTTACCACGTGAATAACTTGGTTTGCATGAGTAGTCCCACTGATTACTCTTGTGAGAAAGGTTACTTGTGTGGCCTAGAAAGTTTCCAGGCCAAGCCCCTGCACTTTTGATACTTAAATGAATACAATTTATTTTTAAAATGTCCATATATTATCTTAGTGGTTCTGAAGAGCTATCTGTGTAGACTTAAACACAAAACCCCACAAACCCCACTTCTGCTTAAAACTAGTGTGGAGGTAAAAATGTTACTCTTGCGGGCTGTAGAACAACTGCAACTTCTGAGCTAGTATCAGAGCTAAATATTTATCCCCCCATACCTTCCCAAAAAACAGCCCCCCTGAGCTACATGGTGTGAATTAGCTGAAATACTGAGTTCAAGAAAAGAATGCTGTAAGGGTTGAACTTCAAGTTGGTACTTGAAATAGCTTTTTAAACTGAAAGCTATCTACATTGTATTTTCATGCTTCTTACAATGTATCACTGAATGATGGAGAAAGAAGTATTTCAAGAATTAAATGTCTTGTTACAGTTCATATGTTTTTCTAAATTTTTACAACACAATTCTAAAATAACAAACTGAGAGTTGTCTATACTTGCTATTTATTGGACCTCCATCTCTAAAAGTACATTAAAACAAGTTATTAAAACTTAAGATGAGGAGAGCATTTACTTAGGAGTGTGCTTATGAGTATTTGACTGAGTAGTACTGAAAATTATTAAAGTCTTGTTCATGCTGTGGGTGAACAATTTGAAACTTATAGGTGTGTCACAGCACAGAAGGAAAAGCATGTTTCAAGGAGAATTTTTTTTTCTACTTAGTAAACAAACTGAGTACTACTTGGATTTCTTTTCTGGATATAAATCTATATGTGAAACTGCTATGTTTGCAGCTGCTGAAGCAAGGGCTTAATTTTAACCTCAATACATAGGAGTCAATCTTGTCAAAGTTATTAATTGGGATTCAGTATAATAAAGTGTTTTTGAGCTGTATCTCACATATTACATGGTTAGAGATATCTGTTTGGGCTCTATCTAGTCTGATAAATGTGGTAAACTGTTAGGCTGTATTAGCAGGTTTTGAAATTACAAAACCAAAACTCACTTATGAGTTAACCATGATGTCTGAATATATGGTCTTTTACAGAGCATCTCATCTTACAAAGGCGTACATAGCAGGACGGACTAAGAAATAAAATGTTCCGTCTAGGATAAAAATGAATACAGCTTGTCTTGGGCAATAATGCCTGCCAGGCCGTGGCAATTATCGAGGGAATTAGCAGCTGTTTCAAAATAGAGTGGATAAACTAGTACTGCTCTTTTTGTCTAGTGTAGGAAAGCACCATGCTATATTATGTGTATGTTCTTTCTTAGGGTGCAGATTTACTTTATCACTGATGGGATAAAACACACTTTCCAGAGATTCAAAACAACCTATGTGCTAACTTTCTATTACCTATTGATGTGTGGCATGAGATTGCAGTTTTATTCCAATTGTTTGACTAGCTCTATCCATAAAATGTAAATTCCAAGTAGGAAAATAGTAACTCGTTAAAAGAGCAATAGCAGGATTTTCTATGATTCTTTAAATATGAGCTGCATCAATAAGTTAATCCCAGAATAATTAATTTTGGTCTGAACTTTTTCTTTCTGGGTTTTGAACCTCTGATAGAATATAGCCCTTTCAGTTGCAGAAAAGAAGTGTTAAAACCCCCAGATTTCACTTCTACAGAGCTACGTGATCAAAGTTCAGGAGCAGGAACTTCTGGAGAAAATGCCAAATGTTGCAAAACTGCATCATAAAAATAGACAGTTTTAACTGAAGCAAAATCTGATATTTTTTTTCCAATTTACAGAGGCTTAGATGTGAAGTTTAAAGGTTAATGTGGAATATTAGGATCCCTGTTGAAAAAATGCAATGTTAACAGTGGAGTCACCGCTACTGTTCTCGGAATCATTTGTATCACTATCATAGCTAAAAGAACAGCCAATAAATGAATGATATTTCATCTTGTTGTGCTTGACTATACGTAGTCTCAATGAACGGAACTCTTTTTGGCAGTAAGACCGTGTATTATATGGTATGGAGGTTGTACTGAGCTCTTAGCTCTTTAGCTAGAAGTTAGTCTCCAGTTTCTTTTCTCACTGAATGCTGGTCTTTATTTCGGTGTAGAAGTTAAGTACTGAAGCTTGAGAATTAATTTTTCAGTTGGGGTATGTTCTGAACAGTTTCCCGTTACTGCACCCAGGAAGGTGTAGGTTGGACTGCCCACAATCTGAGGTGCTAACGCATGTGCCTGTTTGTTAAGGCTGCCTGATGTTTTGATTTTCACCCCCTTAAAGCATTGATACTTGATCACCTGTCTGGCTTCAGTCTGAATATATGAGGATTTGAAGGGTTAATACCTTCACGTACATGTGATAGGTAGCGGAAGAATAATGAGTTCAGGTAAAGAATACGTTTTTGAACACCCCTGAAGGGGGTGAACAGTTATTCCCTGTTAATCACGGATGTGAAAAATCCTTCTCTTAGCTAATCCTACATAGTTAAGGGCAATGCATAGTGCATTCCTCATCTTAGAACAAGGAGACCACAAAGCCTGCGGTGCTAATCACTTACCAAAGGAATGCGAGACTATATTACATGAATTGTACTGGGGCACCTGTATTTATAGTTTAAAGATAATAATAAAAAATACTAGAGTAATTATTCTGTATTAGCAGACTTTTCTCAAAGGAACTTCAAATATCTTCTCTATAAAAATTTCTGGCAAATCAGAAATAGACAAAGGTTGTCTTTGAAGACAGTATTTAAAAAGATGCAGTGTTCTAATAGCATTTTAAAAATCAGCTCAAATTGCTATATTTTGATTGCAGAATATGTTTGATAAAACTTTAATTCCAAGAGCAATGTTCTTTTAAAAGCCTTGTAAATGTTTGCTATTATTTTTACTATATTTTATTCATCTGAGTGTCTTTTCTCATGGGACTCCTTTTATAGGTCTAGAAGGCAAATTGCAATGAGAAGTCCTGTTTGCTCTTTGCAGACCTTTTTACAAATTCCAGGGGAGGAAGGGTGTTTATTTTTCCCACATCTGTTTTGTGCTCATCCTTTGTGACATTGTTTGCTGGATGCTCGTCTTTCTTGCTTCCTCTGAAATGGGTAATTTGCACTGTTGCAAAATGTTGAAACCAAATCTGATCCTACAGAACTGTTGTGTCAACGTTTTTATTTCAAATAGTGTTTGGAGTCTATTTTAAATTGATGCTCTATAGCATCAATATTAAACTAAAAGCTATACGTTTTAGTTCTACTCTTTAAAAAATCATATCTATCTGTTGCAGAACCAGTTCAATATTTAAAAAAACCAAAACCAAACAGATCTAATGTTAGATGGCCACAGGTAAAAATTGAGCTGTCATAGCACATTACATTTTAATATAGCATATTTCAGAAAGCATCTAACATGCTCCTTATTTTAACTGAAGAAGCCACAGTTCTGTCTGGAATTTTACAGTTAAACTCCAAAATGTATGAGTCACTGAAGTGGCAGATCCCTCATACTGTTATATTACCTTATTTACTCTGAAGAGTCGTCTTCATCAGAAGAAATGTTTTATTTTCCTTCTTAATATGTAGTTCATTGTGCTGGCTTGTCTTTAATCATAGTCTAGAGGATAACCAAATACAATGTGGCAAAGTCTCCCTTAACTTTTTTCTAAGACACAAGCCTTTCTGACTTTAGTTTGGCAGGATGCCTGTACAGGTGCTCCAGGAGAACACTCGAATGAGTGGTAACTTGGTGCCAGAAAGACAGTTAAAAGCCTATCTAGACTATTTGCAGGCCCTTCTTGCCTTTCTAAACAATCAGCCCAAACTCTAGCTAAATTCCATCTAATAGGTCAACTTCCCCTCACCTCTTTCTTTGCCTATTTTTTTCTTGGAAGTAATCCCAAGTATTGTCAAAGATCATCCTTGTTTCATCTGATACTTGATCCTGTATTACTTTATGGAGGTTTTATAACTTCTGTTTCCTTCTTTGTGGTACACTTTATAGACTAAAATCCAATGAATTAGCCTCACAGGATTGTAGAGGTTTTAAGGAGCCTCTGTAGATTGTCTAGTCCCACGCCACTGATTAACACAAGGTCGATCAGAGCAGGTGGCCGAGGGCTGTTTCCAGTTGGGTTTTGAATGTCTCCAACTATGGAGAATCTACAGCCTCTCTAGGCAACCTGTTCCAGTGTTTGACCACCCTCACAGTCAAGGACTTTTCTTACCTTTAAATGTAATTTCCTGTCTTTTCATTTGTGCCTGTTGTCTCTTGTCCTTTCACTGTGCACCCCTGAGAACTCTGGCTCAGTCTTCCTTACTTGGGAAGGAAGTGTATCACTTATTTATATAAATGATGTATTTATACACATTGAGATCCCTCTGAGCCTTCTCCTCCCCAGGCTAAACAGTCCCCAGCTCTCAGCCTCTCCTGCTGTGACACGTGCTTCAATCTGTCTGCTTTATTATCTTCATGGCCCTTCTCTGGACTTACTCCAGTATGTCCATGTCTCTCTTGCAGTAGGGAGTCCAGCACTGGGCACAGCTCTCCAGATGTCTCACCACTGCTGAGTAGAGGAGAAGGATCACTTGCCTTGACCTGCTGGCAACACTCTTCCTTATACAGCCCAGGATGCTGTTAGCCTTTGCTGCAAGGGCATGTTGCTGGCTCCAGTTTAATTTCTTGTTCACCAGGACCCAAGGCCTTTCTCTGTAAAGCTGATTTCCAACTGGTTGTTCTCCAATGTGTGCTGGCGCATGGGGTTGTTCCTCCCCAGGCACAGGACTTTGTATTTCCCTCTTGTTGAGCTTCATGAGGTTCCTTTTTCGCCAGTTCTCCAGCCTGTCCATGTTCTGCTGACCGGCTGTGCACACACCTGGTGCATTAGTCATTCCTTCCAGTTTTGTATCATCTGCAAACAAGCTGAGAGTGCACTGTGTCCCATCTTTGTGGTTGTGGATAAAGAAGTTGAACAGTACTGGCTCCAGTACTGACTCCTGTGGTACACCAATAGTGACTGTTCTCCAGCTGGACTTTGTGCCACTGATCTTTGATCTTTTGATCTTTCCACACTTTGAACTTGGCACTTCAGACAATTATCAGTCCACCTTACCATCTGCTTTTGTAGCCTGTAGTTCATCAGTTTGTCTATGAGGACAACTGTTACAAGAGACAGTGTCAGAAGCTTTACTGAAGTCAAGATAAACAACATCCACTGCCTTCCCATCATCTGCCAAGTTCCTTATTCATTGTAGGAAGCTATCAGGCTGGTCAGGTATGATTTTCCCAGTTGTAAATCCATGCTGACTGCTCCCAGTCACACTTACTGTGTGTAAAAGTAGCTTCTCTTTTGCTCTGTCACCTTCCCAGGTATTGAGATGAGGCTGCCCAGCCTGTAGTTCCCTGGCTTTTGCTTTGTTTTTCACACTTTTTTAAATGCCATAGGCACAATTAATAAGAGTAATGACCATCTTTTTATAGAGATACTGTTTCTGTTGAAACAGTAAGGAATACAGAAGCTTCCAGAAAACAACAGCCTTGGTTTCTCTATTTTCTTTGTAGGAAAAAAAAGCCAAAGCCCAACTAAACAAAGAGCTTGTCCTAGCTCTGCTCATACTGGAAAAACCTTTTTTTTAAAAAAAAAAGGCAAATTGAGTATGGACTCCTGATTCTCTGTGCAAAATAGTGTTCTGCATAATGTATGGAGAATTGATTGGGGTAGCAGAGGAATGTAGTAATTTTGGACTTGACATCAACCCCGTGTGAGAAGAAAATGAAGGACAGAAAATACGTTAGGGTTCAAGCAGTGTACATTAGTACAATGTAGTACTATGGTTTGCAAAGTAACTTTCACCACTTCCTACACAAGTAAGAAACTGAGTTTGCAGTACTGTCTGTCCTGCTTCCTTTCAGAATTTTTTTTCACTAAAACAAATATGTAATTGGTATTTAATATTAAATTGAAGCTAACTTAGATATTTTTCTTAGCGAGTCACTATTTAGCCTGGAAAATGGAGCCCTGATTAAACGGTTCTTGACCTGGGCAAACCTTTGACTTAGGCATCCAAATGCTGTAGGATCAGCCCTGAACTTCTCAGATTCCAATTTTTATTCATGTGGTCACTAAACTTGACATTGCTAGGTTTAATGAGATTATGAGTAGTTTGACTAGAGACGAGAAGATCTTTGCAGGGAATTCTTAATGGAAAAACTGGCACAATCTTTTGCTTAGCTCTTAGTTCTTGGGCTGCCTTCTCACTTGATGACATGTTCATGCAAGTCACATTCACAGACGGCAGTTGCCAGATGTGTTGAAGTTCAGTAGATAGTGGATTTGGACACAAATGCACAGATGTTCTCTGCCTCTGGCAGATATAGCAACATGTTTTTTGTAGAAAAGTAATAAGGCTTGCCTTCCTTGCAGGCATAAGCCTAAGTCAAGCTCTACATAAAGTTCTCTGGTGAGGAAATAGGCATCACTTACTCTGATGTCTATTACTCTGACCCTATATATCTAGGGTCAGGTTTTTAGGACTTGATGGTTAGACCAGTCCATGGAGATGATTTGGGTGCTGTGCACTAGCTTTCTGTTTTAAGATACTTGGATAATTTTGTCGGTTGATTTTTTTTTTTTTTTGTATTCCCTGGGCTCATAAAGCCTGAACTAATCTCAGACCTTCCCAGCAGATGCATATTCCTGTAACCTGTTGGAACTACTTGAGGAGCCTAGTGGGCTCTGTCATTGTGAGTAGAAAGTGCTGTTACATGAACACTCAGTGGTTTGTTTATTGACAATTTGAAATTGAAATTTAATGAAAAAATGTTTGTGTGCTTTTAAGGTTTACGCATATTTTGCAGATAAGCTTCAGTGAAAAGATGTTACATAGTATTTTCAAATGAGTGTGATAATAATGTCTTCTGCTGACAGGTGTGAATGAGCTCCTTTGAAGCGTACAATTTCTAAGCTGTACTGTACTGTGTGTTACTATGCACAGATAGTGTATTTACTTCTCTCAGCTAAATTTGAAGGAGGAATTAAAAATAATGACTTCTGCTATCATTAACTTTGTGTGAGTTGGAAGCCTTCTATCCTTCTTCCTGAAGCAGTGGTGGTAGAATAAAATGCATCTATGCCTTGTATTTAGAGTTTTGGAAGGCTCTCAGTCTCTATGCACCCAATGGGATAGGCTGTTTCTAATTAAAGAGTGCAGCTGACATACAATTTACTTGGAACAGCTCTTAACTTCGATCAGTTTTCAAGTTACCGTTGAGGGCTTCTGTTATTTTAGGGGGCCTATGGCTAGAATTGCATCTACTTGAACTAAAACCCACTGGAAGACAACTTGTGGGGGACAAAATAGGCCTTCCAGTACCTGTGAGGTGGTTATCAAAAAGCTCAAACCAGGCTCATTGCTGTGGTGAGACAACAAGCATAAATTGAAATGAGAGATTATGACTGGATATAAGGGCAAAACTTCTTCACCGTGAGGACAGTCAAACACTGGAAGAACTTCATTGCCCAGAGAGGCTGTGCAGTCTCAATACAGCTTCTCTGGCTGTATGTAGTTGATTACAGTGGGATCAGAAGCAAGTTACAGTGAAGGTTGTTACAAGTCTGGGAAACAAATACAGACCTGCTCGTGAATTATAGCAATTGCAGATGATTACATTGCAGACAGTGTAATTAATAGTTTAGGTTTTTCTCCCATCCTGCCCATGCATGATTGATACTGGATCACAGTTATTGTGGCATGAAAACTTGAGAGACATCAGATTGGATTGGTGGCATGGCCAGACTCGGTGGGTTAGGATACGTGTCACTGGGAGCATTATATGTTCTCCCTGTAGTTTAACTCTGTGATCCTCTGTATATCCTCTGGATGCATGCAGAAGACAAGTAAAACCCAGATATGCACCCATTTCTGCAAAGTTAACCTGTTCTCTTGAACCAGTAACTCAAATCAAGCCAATTTTTTTTGCTTGCCTTACTGTTGTCTGCTTCACAGCATAAGCTATTGCTTGTCTGTACCTACTTTTTATCTGCCTATTTGGGATCGAGCTTCCTTAAAGAGTATTTTCAACTGCCCATCCATCAAAAATTTTCCTTCTTTGGCTTTACATTGATCCTTCTGTATACTTCTTCCATCACTTCACTTTGAAGATGCTTTTCTAGTCTTTACTGTGTTTAGAAGACTGAGCTCTGGGAACTTTAAGCTGATGTATTTAAAATACTTTGTGTACTTTTGGTAGTATGTGGACTTCGCTTGAATTCATCATGAAGAGCTCAAAAATTTACCTGTGCCAGTCTGCCAGTTTGCCCAATCTCTTCCTAAAGGTGCATTCAGTAACAGAAGAAAAAGAAGTTACATATATTTTAATTGCAACTGTGTCTCAGTTTTGTTAAATTCAAAAAATTCTATGATGTTGGACCCTCATCCATTTATTTCTGGCCACTAGCAAGGGAGTTTACAGTCCAAGGTATTGCAATATTAGAAGAGATTCTCCTGTGCATTTTCTGTTGCCTACACCACTAACACTTCATCTCTTCTGAGCTCTCTGCCTTTGCTTGAGAAACGCAAATTTTTCTAGCTCAGTTAAGAAACTGAATGGTAGCAGTATGGAATATCTCATCACTGTTTCTTCAGTGCTTCACCTTGAACTTCGTGCCATTTCTGGGAGAGCAGTTCAGTTGATGCAACTGAAATGTCTCTTCTCACGTTGTCCCAGGGGAAAAACTGGCTGCTAGCCAGCTGCAGTGAGGTCTCTGCCAACACACATTGAAAGAAAACATGGTGGAGTTTTTCTGGTTGTTTTTACTCTGCAGTAGCTGTAGTTCTTTGCAGTCTATAGTCATGGATTCTGTGACCCATCTGTGCTTACCTCAGGTTTCAGCTCTGAGGAGAGAGGGGATCATGCCTGTCTCACTCTTGTTCCATTATGTCTGTGTGTTCTGGGTAGGTGTTGCTATTTCAGACAAAATTAAACATGAAGTCACCTGAAAAAGTGGAAATATTGGAGAACCATGTATATTAGTGAACCATTTTAAAATAGGAATGTGTTTTCTGGACTCATTGTGTGGCTCTGTCTCAAAGACTGAAAACTCGTCATAGTGACTGTTGAACTAGAAGCTGTTGTGTGCTGTGATACTAGTCTGTGTAGTCCAGATTTGCCCTGCATCCTTTTTCACATTCACTTATGTGTGAATTCATAGCACTTTTTTAAAAAGAACTATTATAGTCTTGGAAAATTCATTTCAATGAAGTCCGGTTCATAAAATCTTGTAGAAAACTTAAGAACAGCAAATTGACCCCTTTGAAAGCATCTGTTATAACTAGCTAGATGTAAAGAGTAGCTGAAGCATCTTCCTGAAGGATGATAAAGGACATATTTCCCATTATTGCTTTCATGAAAATTAGTAATATTTGATATCCTTAGGTACAAGCGACAAGGAATGGTCAGATTTTTGGTAGAGAAAGCTTTGTTCTAAAAGAAACTCCAGTGAATGGGATGGAATTATTCAAAGCAGAAGCTACAAAATAGAGGATTCATTAAAGATCAGTAACTTTTCATTTGTGTATTCCCTCTATTCACTTAGTCAAAGAACAAATGTTTTGATTTTGTGAAAGGCAAAGTAAAAATATAGGTTGAAACACTAATTCTAAGTGCCAAGCTCGCTTGGTAGAAACTGTTGAGTCGTGAGGGTAGTATTATTCGTTGTTAGGTTAATTCATGAACTTGATTTATTGTCTATAACTTAGATTTTAAAGTTTGTACAGCAGCACATGCATCAGTATGTTAACAGTATACTCAGTTGTGTGGGCCATGTGAACTACAGGTAATAATAGAAACTCCCAGTCTAACTTATTAACTGTTTGTATAGAAAGTTATGTACTAACACAAGTATTTTGCCTGTGAAGGATCCTTCTAAAGTGACACTAAATGTGTCCTTGTAAGATTGTTGCATTTAGTACGAGGTAGCCTGCTGGAAGAACTTTATCATCAGCTAATATTATGTACTATAGTGCTTTTTTGTATTATAAAAAAAAAACCTTCTACAAAAATACAGATGCTGAGGTACAGCTTGCCATTATTGTCTAGTATCTGAAGAATGTAATAGAGTACTTAAAAAATATTAACAGAAATCTTTGTCCCAAATAGCTTCTGATCAGACTGACTTCCCAAAATCTTTACCGTGCGTGTTTTTTCATGTACTTTTTGATCTGTAATCATGGTCAGAGGTTTAAGTCTGAACTATCTATTTAGCAAAGAGAAGCAATGAGTGAATTTTCTTTCTCTTTTTATTTAACCATTTGTTCAGGTTCAGTGTCTAAGAGTTCCGTCTTCATGTTATCCTCTTCTGACCACAAATGTTACTGTTACTTTGAAACAATTTTCTTCCTACTACTTCAGTTTTGTGGTGTTAGTATATACTTTTATACATAAATTTAACAAAGGTAAGAAAAGTCTTTTTATAAATTACCTTATTTTGAAGATGCAGTAGATCCACAAACACTAAAATACCTCACTTTCTTGTTTATGTAGGTAAGGTTTTCTTTTTAAGCAAGGTTCAAATCAGAAGTCTTCCACTAGTCATTAACTTCTTTATAGCTCTATCTTTCTTTTATATTGAAAACTTTCTTTCTGCTGATTTGGAAATATGGCTCGCAAGATCACAATTCAGATTTTTTTGTTGTTGTTCCTGGATTAAGCATTTTTTCTATTGCTTATTAAACTGCATCTTCATTCATCTCACTTATCCCAGTACTGTAGTCTGTCCTTTTCAGGATCTCTCTCATTCACCCTAAATTATCTTTTAATCTTCTCCTTAAAGAAATCAGAATTTCTGATGCTTGACTAACAAAAAGGAACCTGACATTAAAACTGGGATATTATGGATATCTAGATCTCAAAGCTAACTGCTTCCTTATGGTTTGAAATGTGGGAGCAAACCTGTGAGTACATAAGAATATTTCTCAGATTATTTTGCTCTCATTGGTAGTCATATTGAACTTTAAAGGAGGAATAACTAAGTGAACTAAACCATGGAGCTATGTAAAACTGGATCTTGAGTGTGCAGGTGTGTGTATCTATATGGAAATTCAGGGAAAAACCTTTGAATTGGAAAGACCTTTAGATGGAACAACGTTTATGAAAAATGACCCCGAGAGGCTAAACAGGCATACTTGTTTGAATTCAGCCCTAAGACTAAAAACCAAGAAATTCTGAAGCTTTATGAAATTCTAAAACTTAATTTTGCAAAACTGCTGTCTAATATCCTTTTTCACCTTGTGGAATGTCTTGGTAGCAGTCTGTGATGTATGTAACATAACCACCAAAGTAAATACCAGATAATACCATGCAGTCTGGTGTCCAGGAATGCCTTGCATTATTGCATTGAGAAGTACCATGCATTGAAAACTGGGACTTGTGATGAGGTTGATGGGACAAAACTGTTTTTTTCAGTATGTTGATCTGCTTCAATAGCAGGTGGCATGCGTGGTGCATTACTTAAAAACAACCAAAAACCTGTTTTGAGCTTGAATTCTTGACTAGTATGACTCTATGTTCCAGGGCTTACACTTAAACACATCAGAAAGAATAATCTGCATTGTACATTTAGGAAAAAAAAAACCCCAAACATGAAGAGGGAATATATGTCTTGGCTAGTGGTTGTTCTGTTGTCTATGGCTATACTATGGTGGGCTTTGAACTTGTCATCTCAAACTAAGCAAGTCTGACCCTTGTTCATGTGTTCAGTGAGAAACTTCATAGGCAAACGGGTACCTCCCAGATTCCAGCTGCAGTTTTTCCTTTTGTACTATCTTATGTGCAACTGATTGTGGTTTATTTTTTTAATTTAACTTCCTTTTGGTGTATCTTTATAGCTATGGAAAGAAAACTGTATGCCAAAAAAACCCCTGTGATGCCAAATACAAGCTGGAACTTTTTGATTTTTCCTGACTTTTATTTGATCAGGGTTTCTGTAACCGTTTTCTTTGCTTTTTTGTTTAAATAGGTTATATGGATCTTTGGATACATTCTCATTACTTAACTGAGTGTGTGCATTTGATACATGCTCCTTTGAACCTTTTCATGGTCACAAAATGTTCGTTTGCTTCATTATACCAAGAGGAACACAGAGTTGGTGGGGAATTGAAGTTACACTGCTGACTTTATATTTTTAGTTTTCTAGTTGTTTATGCAGGATAGAGTACTGACTTAGTGATTGATTCACACTACAGAAATTAAAAATCTTTCATAAAATAGGTAGTATGGTCTGTTGGGGAAACCAGAAAATGTAATTAGTCCACGGTAAATTTACCGCTGGACCATGTCTCCGCTAATGGACCAGCATTACCCGGCCTTTCTGGTCTTTAAAATCAGCTTGTTACAGCACTGGGATGCCTGCTCAGAGTGGTTGCATTGCATTGCTGTAGCACTTGTAATCTAACACAACTTTTTCTTTTTCTTTCTAAAGGCGCCTAAACAGAAATAACCTCCAGTTGCTTTCTGAACTGCTCTTTCTGGGGACGCCGAAGTTATACAGGCTGTAAGTAGGCATGACCCAATAACTATTATTCTGGAAAACTTGGAATTTGGGCTGTTATTGTGTCTTGCGTTAGGTTTTTTGCCTCTTGCCTCAAACAGGGCTAAAACGCATCTGGGAACATTGATGACTTGTTTAAGCTGAGTACTTTCTTTGACTGCTTTGCAAGATTATTTTTTTTAAATCTAGGTTAGATACTGATAGTTGTATGACACACAATATTGTTTCATCCATTCCTGCTTCTGTAATGAAGTTTTGCTGAAAGAATGCTTTGGTTTTCCTTTTCTCCTGCTTGTTTTTTGGCTTTTGTGTTGAGAGAAATAAAAAAATGCCTGTGGAGTTTCTGACCCAGAGATACAGCACTGTATAAGCACTTTGGTTTTGCGATGTTCTGTTGTTGTGGCTGTGCACACCTGACCAGAAAAATCATAGCGCTGGCAAATAGTAGGTCTGTGGAGAAAACTCTCCTGTGTCCCCTCGCAAAGGAAACAAAGGTAGTAACTTAAACTCTGGGAAGAAAAAACTATGAAATGTCTTAACTTAAATAAAAACTATCAAATTGGGTAATGAGGTTTGGGTTTGATTGTATTCTTTAGTTTGATAATGTTTGACTCTTCGCAATATTTTTAAATTAACATTTTGACCCATTGGCCCTTTTAAGAATCCACTTATTTCTGTTGCAGTAAAAATCCAGAATGAAGTTTAGATACTGGTTTCTGTATTTATCTACATAAACTTTGTTACAAAAACAGATCAATGTATCTTTTAGTTACAGTATGTGGTATGGAAGGGATACAACATGACGTGCTCAAGTAGGCTTTGAAAAGGTGGTACAAATCTAGCCATGTTTTAATTAGATGTGTGTTTGACACATTTCTTTAGACTTCAGGTGAGATTTCTGCTGTTGAAATTGCTGGTTTTATTGAGTTTTTTCCCCTTGTGTGCTTGAGGAAAAAAAGTGAAGGTGGAGGAAGGTGGGGTTCCTCTGATTTGTTTCCACTTCAGTATATGGAAATATTCTTGAGAACCAATGGTATAATGAAACTTTTATTTTTAGGAGCTGATTTCTGTTTTCATATTGTGAAATAATAGTTGTTTTTTTCCCCTCTCATAGTAATATGAAAGGGTAAATTGAAGATTATTATTATTAGTGTAAACAGTTCTGTATGTTCTTGTTTCTTTCCTTTGCTTTGGATGTATGCTTTGTTCCAGAACTTCCTTGTAAGATGCAATGAGTTGCTAAATCACTAGGCCAGAAAGTTCCTGAAGGCTTTTGTTCTAACAAACAAAAATATTTTACTCTGCTATAATATTATAATACATTCATACATGGTTTTCTGTATTAACAATTGAGTCTCTCTTATAATTTCCATCAGCCATGATAAAGATATTGCTTCCATGAGGAAGGAAAATGAAAGGGATTTATGATCATTTTATTATTCCACCTATAGTGTAATGGTTGTTATCTAAATTCATATATAATAGGAATGAGCTGTAATTTGCAGGCGAAAAATGGATGCACACTTCAGGCAAAATCATACTTGAATATATTTAATTCAGAATTGTATATCTGATAGATGCTCATCTTAAATCTATAATGTCCTTTGACATAAAGCACACAACTGCTCATAGGATAGCTGGTGGAAAGTAAGAGATCACTGGCTTCTCAGTATTAAATTTCCTCTGCCTAAGGGTTATTGTTGATCAGACCATGAAAGTGAATGTCTGGTTATAATGTATTCACGGTTAAAAGAAAATATGAGCAATACTGAAAATCTCCAGTCACTTAACACTAAATTTGTAATTAAAAAAAGAGTCCAACAGAAGGATTGATGCTAGTTAAATGTTCTTGGTCAGTTTTCAGGTTGTATGTAGCTTGATCACTATAAAGAGTATAAAATGATTTGATTTTTTTACCTGTATCATTGTATATGCTTATATGTATCTACATTCAAATAAATATATCTCTAAGGAGAATAAAAGTTCTCTAAACTTGATCAATAAAATGTATAATATGCTTTGGTTTTAGTATTTATTTTTGGCATTTAACAGCTAATCAAACAGTGTGTGTACTGTGAGTTTTCAACATACTATTGAGCTTCTGTGAAGAATAATTACCATTTGACCCTTGGCTGTAAATGAGATGCCAGGTGAAGAAGCACATATGCTTGTTGTGTAGCCTAAATGCAATATAAAAGAAAGAGGGTACACTGTATATGAATTATGATTAGACACAGTTGGTTGCAGCCAGCGGCTGGCTATGCTTTCCCTTTGCTGTCTGCTCCAATTTCTCTTTGGACGGGTTGAGAGAGCACTGCGTGTTCAGGTCAAGATGTTTGCCTAGAAATAGTAGTACAGTTGCAGCTGTGTTTGCTGGAGCAGGAGACTAGTTTAAATAGCATTACCATTTATCCAGTCCATTAACAGAACTCTGTAAAATAATACCAACTCTGCATAAACTACAGGACAGTGTAATAAAATTACAAGCACTTGTTGACAGATGGGAAGTGTAAGTAAAGGCAAGTGATAGGTTGAGAGTTTAAAAGAGACAGTGTGTTATTTTCTGTGTCTAAAGACACATGATTTTCAAAGGTAATTAAACGATTTCTTTTTCAGGTTACTTTCCTTCCGATTGAGCAGCCTTCCAAGAAATCTCCTGGAACTAGTTAAAAAGAATCATTTTTAGTCAAAGCAGAAACTGATTTTTCCCATTAAGAGTTATCTCCAAAGGTGTTTTGGCATAAATATTTCAATAGGAAGTAGTTAATGCTAAAAATAGTATGAGTAGCGCTGTAGGGTGTATTAATCTTACCTCGCAACATCTCTTTCAAAGCAAAATGTGCATGAACCTCTGTTTTGATCCGATACTGTTAAAATAAAGGTGCTTGTTAAAGCCCTTGTTCAGCAAGTATCTTTCCTGCGAGAAGGGGATGCGTTGTTTTCAGTGACCCGCAGGCCCACTCACACCGACTTGCCTCGCATCAGCGATGGTACCTTAGTACGAAGAACTCCTACAGCCGAGTGAGTGCTTATCTGAGGCAAATAGATTGTGACTGCTTACTTTGCCTAGTTAGATCACAGTTCATTGATTGCCGTTTGCTGCAGGATACCAAGTGCTGGACCCCGAGCTGTTTGAAAATTCAGTTTTAAAGGATACCTTTATTAATCAGTGGCATGTAAATGTTATTGAATTCCATGCACGAAGCTTGTCCCTTTTGATTTACATTTCTTGCGCTTGGAATGAGGTTCAGGTTCCTTACTGAGCAATATTTGCTGTGTACGTTAGGCAATATTGGCTTTGAAAAAAACAATCTATCTAGTGGATGTGGTCCAATATTAGATACATTTTTCCTTCTAAGATTTATACTTGAGAAGATATACATTGTGAATAAGATGTTTCTCCTCTAAAGGAGAAAATCTTAATATAACCTGATTAATAAACACTGTTTTGAGGTGTCTGTTAGTCACTTTAAAAAAAAATTCCTAACAGCTAATAATTAAAGGAAAACAATACTAAACATCCAAAAAAAAAAAAAAAACCTTAAAAAAAAAATCTTAGGCCAGAACAGCAGCAACAACAAAACACACTGCATGGGGGGCCCTTGCAAAAATTCCTCCTGAATTAATTTCTGCCAGCTATGATTAAAGTGTGTGGTACTAGATGTGTCAGACACCATAGTTCTCTGCTTCATTTTACTCTTGGCCTCTTTGGCCCCTGCCACAATAAATCCCACAATGGTTAGGCAGGAATTGCAGGTTACAGTTGCCAGGGTTACCGTTGTCCGGTCGGAACGACATCATTACTCATCCAGCCCGCTACCCCTCATGCCGCTGCCCGCTCCGGCGCGGGGAAGGCTGCGGGTGGCTGACGCAAAGAGGAGGAAAGTTCTCTGGGCGGCTCTCGGGTCTGGTTTTCGAGCTGCTGCAGGAGAACCTGTGCTGCGCATCGTTTGCCAAGTGTTGTTTTGTTTTTACCTTTGCCAAGAGGAGGAAAAAAAAAATCAGCTAGGAAAGAAAAAAAAGATAAGATGGTGTATGTAAGGTACTAAAACAGCAACTTTTTAAAATATTTTAAAAGAGCCAGTCTCCTTACTGTGAAGGTAGCTGCATTTGAGGCTTAATTTATGGTTTTGTCATATTCCTTTTAACAGTACTCGTGGCAAGTGAGACCATAGTCATAATTTTGTAGAGAAGATACCGATCTTCAGTCTGAATCTGTTTTAACAGCTCTGGAGAAATTGCTTATTAGAAAAATGCTCTTTATCACAGAGCCTCTGAAATCTTATTCCAACTGTGAACAGGTGGCTGTGGATGTTAAAAATCCAGTGAGGGGCAAGAATGAGTTTCCCATTTTCAAAAGCAATATTGGTGAACCTCTCTCCTTTTGCAAGTAGATCTGTTGGATAAGAGTAATGGGTGGGTGTCCACTATTGTATAAGCTGCAATAACATTACAGCATGTTTCACCTTGTTGCAGGAGTGTGCTGGATGTGCGGCAATTAAAGATTTCTTTGAACATGAATTGTGAAGCTATCTTGTTGCTTTATCCTTTCCGAGAACGTCTGTTGGGTTTTTTTTTTTTCAGTAATTCATTTCAGGTTTTGTGATTTGTTATGGGGCATTCTAGCAGCCTGCATACAAGGAAACCTGATTGTTTTATTTGTATGACAGATTTGAGTCTTATCCTTTTAGAGGTAAATAGAAACAAGTAAGTCTTCCACGTGTTGTGTCCATCCTGCCAGTGTTAGGATTTCTTGTGTTTTTTCTACCACAGTGGCTTAGTTCAAGTACAATGTTTAAATTGTTCTATCTAAACAAATAATAAGCTCATGAACAGAAAAATTGGTAAGCACATACCAATGCTAATACTAATTAGTTTTTGATTATTGGCATTATTTTATTAGCATCACTTTTGAACAGTGACTATAGGTCTTAGAAAATAAGTGTCTTTCAAAACTAATGAAGAGCTACTGCTTATAGTATATGTACAAAATGAGTACACAGTTCTGGCTTTGTGGTATTGTAAGCCAGTAACTAAGAACAAATCCCTAATTTAATACGTAAGAGTAATTACTACTCTTGCTTGCAGTGTGGAAGCACCATTATCATAACTTTGCTAGGCCAGTGCATTATTACTAATACAAGGTCTTATTGCCTCAGTCTAGGATGTTTTCAGACTGAATTTCCCATATGCTGCAAGTCCACTGTCAGTTCTGTGAATTTTATTTTTGCTATAATTGCAATCCATAGATAACAACAGGACTATCTAAAAATAGGTATTAAAAGTGTTTGAAGTTCATTACCTGTAAGAAGAAACTAAAGCAGCTGAAAACACGTTGCCTCTGCTAGGTTTGTAATACCTCATCTCTGGCAATCATTTTTTGTATGGAAGATCTAGGAGATCAGCTTTTTGTGAGACATGACAAAGACTGATTGTTGCTTCTCTGTCACCTGCTCATTTTTTTAATCCAGAGAGAAAAGTGAATTAGAAGCTTGAGTACTTTATGCACCTTGGCTTGCCTGTGCATCTTTTCTCTTGTCCTACCGTCACTTGCTTCTACCTTCAGTTCTCATTCTTTGTCAAATGTTTCAAAATTGAAAACTTGGTCATCCTTCACAACGTAGTGAGGAAAACAAACATACCACTGCAGGTTAGAGATGGCAAGATGACTTTTTAGAGATTTTGGAAGTGCTGCAAAAACTTGTTCAATTCATCAGGTGATTTATTTTTGAGCACAGAAGCAAGAATTATATATAAGCATTTGGTGTACAACTTGCAGTAGTTATATCCTAGCAACAGCAAACATTCAGCCTTAGATTTAGCTGAGTGAAAGTGTTGGTGGAACAAGGATGAACTTTTGAAATGTAATCAGGAGAAAAAAAAAATGTATTATCACTGTGTGTAATTATTGGACTTCAAACTTTACTACATTACTCTTCCTGCCCTTTGTTTTAGAATCTTTTAATCTGTAGGCTTTTCCTGAGCTATGTTTTCTTTTGTATTTTCACAGCAACTGCCATGATGGTGCGCAGGAAAAAAATGGTGTACCAAATATACAGAAATCAGATTAAATGTGGTTACTTGGGGTAATAGTATGGGATTTTTAAAATTTGAAACAAACGTTTTTCTTGTGAGATGGCGCTCTCAAGAATAGATGCTTATATTTTTAATTTTGAGATAATTGGAAGGTGTCTTTAAATTGCACTTAAATTTGCCTTTATTTCTTTAATTATAAAAACATAATTTCATGTCTTTTTTTTTTTACAAGCAATATTTCCTTTGCTATGGGATAAAATGACAAATTGGATGGACTTCTGGGGCTGTAAGCTAATTCTGCTAGTGGGCAGATCACTAAATCGTTAGGTAATCTGCATTACCAAGTGATATAGTTGACTAATTTCAGTGAAAGGCATCTGTAGGGATACTTAGAACTATTGATTTTTCATTAGAACAAACAATCCAAAACTGTTTATAGTCGCCTTTAACCTAAGTTGAAAATCATGTTAAACACCAAGTGAACAAAAATATGGCTTAAGGGCGATTCTTCTGGACTAACCTAAATATCTGGCATTCAAAATCTCTTATGCTATTAGGTGTTGGTATTTAAATGTCTGATGCAAAAACATGAATCATATGAACAATTACTTAACTTACTCAAGGCATAGTACTTCTGAAATAATGTGGCGGTATTCAGAGTGACTGAGAGAAGATCTACTATAGCTATTATGGCTTTGTTAGCTTGACCTATTTGGCCCTAAGCGTAAATAATTATCCTCTGTATTTTGACCGCATGAGAGCGGTCAAAGCAGAAGACTGAGATAATTGTTTTTAATATGAAAATGAAAATAACTGGTTTTGGGTCACCTGTAACCACATTAATGTCCAGTCTGAATCAGTCCCTGGCTTGTTTCTGGAGGGTTAACCTTGAAAGCTTTGGTAAATTGTGATATAGGAAACCTTTTAGGCAGGAGTTAAGTAGGAAACTGAATCTCAGTGAAGGAAGCAATGAAAAGTAAAAAGGCATGTCGGAGGAAATGCCATTATTATGTGGTGCAGAAACGTGGTGTGAAATGTTATAAAGAGGACATCTGTAAGTCTCAGCTTGCACAGAGTGGACATTTAAGTGCAGCCGTGTCATCTTGATTAAAAAAAGAATAGAAAAGAAGAATAAATCAGGCCAAGGGAAGACGTGAAAGTATAGAGGCTTGTCCCTATGATGGTAGATTTCTTCTGCGAGTGGAAGATTAAAGCCTAAAGTAACTGAATAGCTGAGAAGTCCAAAGAAAGGTTGATTGCTTCCCCTCCAACAGTTCCAATTGATTGAAAAAAGCCTAATTTAAAGTTCTGTTTGTTCTGTGTCTTAAACCATCAGAATTTTCTTTTAGAACTGGGGGAATGCTCTGGAAGAGAAAGAATCCAAGGATAAAAAGTCATTGCAGGCCAACAATTGTTCCTAATCCTCACAAAATGCTGCAGAAATTAAATTTATTCTTTATTGCTCAAAGTGTTACCTAGGTCACTGGGCGATGGGAAAATTGAACTGGAAGTCGAGTAGGCACAATCTTTGTTTTGTGTCTAGATGCTTAACCTTAGACACGACAAGGCATCTTAGTGTGTTGTGGGAACTTGGTTCAGAGTATTAACACCAGGACGTTTATTACCCTGGATTTATAATAGGCTATGCTGTCAGGAGATGAAAATGTTGTGTTTACATTTCAGTGTTAAATGATCATTTAATTAACACCTAAGGAAAAAAAACCTTGTGAAATTCTTAGCAGCTTTTATTGTTGGTTTCCTTGGAGGTTTTAATATCCAAGTTACGCTGCAGTTGCTTCTATAAGTACAGCTAGAAAAGACATTTATGAATGTAGTCAAGAAGGACAGACAGTTTAACCCCTGTTGACCCTTCATCCTGAATGTTGATTTATATAGCATTTTAAATGCATTGAATTTGTTTTAAAGCTTCTCTAAAATTACTCACACAGCATTCAAACAACACATGTATTTTTCCTTTTAAAAATACTGCCAAAGTGTTTCTTATACAAAGCATAGTTTTTTCCTAGAAAATGACTAATAGATACATAGAACGTATCAACAAATATTTTACAGTAATAAAAAAAATTAGATTGCTGTTTTGCTAGATTGGTCTGTATGTTCTCGATAAGAATATACGAGCTTTTGTGGGGGGAAAAAAAAGGTTTGAAACAGGCAACATATTGTGCGCTGGTTGTGGTAGCCATTGTCTGAATTCTTCAAAAGGAGTAGGAAACTGGCAAGGGAAACAACATTAGTGCAAAAATGCATATCCACTTTAGCCAGCACAGATCTACTTTCCTATGTTCCATTGTATCAAAGAAAGTCAAAGCTATCTAAAAGCTTTAATTTGCTTTTGGTCCTTAATAATGCTTTTTGTTGTAATGTTGATCTACAAATGTTTTTTGCAATAATGTTGCCCTACAAAGCATGTTTGAATAGTTTTTTGCATCCTAGAGCTAAAGCTATATGAAATGTTCTTTGTTAAACAGCAGCTGCTCTTCAGCTGATGTGTTTTTATAAACACGCTGTAGTAAAAACTGAAATTACAGCTAGGTTTAGAGATTGTTGGGTTTTTTGGTTAGTTTGTTTTCTTTTTTTAGGGGTGTGTTTTTAATCATTCTCTGCTTAGGGGATAAAGCCCCCAACTTTAAAGCACGTTAATAGATAAGTAATAAAAAACTCAGCATAGCTTAACTTAATTATTGATGACCCACACATTTTTTGGTATACTTTTTGTTTTTACTGATGATCAGATCCTTTACATGTGTCAATAACTGGGCTGGAAAACTTAGGAATCTGCTGATACAGTAAATATTCCTTTTCTCCACACAAATGACATAAACCGTCTAACACTTGATGAAGTATTACAGCTGCAGTGTGAGTTCTATCTGCCAGTGGGATCTCAATGTTTTTCAGACTTCTCTGAATATATTTATTAGGTTGAAATTTAATATTCAAATAGAGACTTGTCAGAGGTACTGGCATTTGCTTTTGTCTGAAATATTTGACGGTTTACAACTAAATCAGTGTGTCACCATTTAAGTACATTTTTCAGTGTTTTTAATGGAAAAAAAAATTCTGCAACATCCATTTCTTGAATTGACATGTCAGATGAAGGGGTGCTTAGGATACGCTTAGGATAGATAAGAGAGCCTTACCCTGTACCACGCTTAGATTACTCTCTCTTCACTTTGCGATCCTGGTAGAGATTTTAGGTTTGCCGAACTGGTGAGTGGTTAAGATGAGTAGTGCGTGCAGGAAGACGCAGGTTAAACTCCCCACACGCAGACCGATAGACTTCAGCTGAAACTACATTGAACTGTGTGGGACTGGGTCCTGGTGGGTAGGTCACATCAATTAACTAAGTACTAATTAAAGGGACTCTCACTGTGTATTGGCACTTTTCCTTACTGTAAAGCGCGGTGTTTGGTCTCAACGAGGAGAGCTGAAGCAAGGGCTGCACGATGAACAACCCCGAGTGTTGTCCTGATCCTTGTTGCTGTTGTGAGGATGCTGGAGCTGGGGCTGGCGGTTTTATTTGGGAAAGGCTGCTGCTGAATACCGAGAGGACTTTATTCTCTTCGTCAGACACTTGAGGGGCCTGCTCTGCTAATGGCTGTTCAGACCCACCTCGTGGGGAATAAAGCTGGGACTTGCTGAACCCTTTTCATCTTTACAGCCAAGCCCAGGTGCAGGCCCTCCCTGGCTCAAGGGTGTTTAAAGGACCATGCTCTGAAGGCTGCTTTCCCTGGCCCTTAATCTTCAGGGGAAAGAAAAAAGGGGCTGAAATGGGGGGTAAATCTTTTGGTTAAGTACTCCTTGAGGATTTGCAGGGTAATATGTACAAGAGACAAAATCTTTGCCTCTTTCTTTTAGTTTCCCCTTCTGTCAGACAGTTCAATGACATTTTTATTTTTGCTGTGAATGTGTAATCCATACGGTTGTAAGGAAGGGCTGCTTGTACTTTATAAGGTGGCATGTATGAGGGGAGGTTTGATGGCAGCTGTTCAGTGCTTTTAGTACTTTAATACAGGGGAGACAGAAGAAACATCAACTCTTCCCCCCCTCCCCCCGTGGATTTTTGTAGGAGTGGTGGATAGCTGGAAGGGATTTAGATAGTTGATTGACCTCGAAACTGAAAAGGTTGCATCTCGAGTTTGATAAGGCCCACAGGGAAGGTTTGCAAAGACAGGGTAACAGCTAATGTAATGAAGGGGTATTTCTAGTAGCTGCTTCTGAGTATAAAGATATGAAAGGCTAAATGGAGAGAAAAGAGTGTAAATGTGCATCTTAAAGTGGAGGAAAAAACCTGAAAAACTTAGAACTAAAGAAAGTTATTTACATGAACTCAAAAAATGACACACTCAAACACAGAACCAGTCTTTTCCAAGACTGGAGAAAATTCCTGTCTGATCCTTACTACTTATACATTAGGGTTAAATCTAGCCCATGATTAATTGGTTCTGTCATTCTGGTTTTTTTATGAATTGCGCATTCTTTGTAAAAGACAAGGCTGACTTCCTTGATTTTAGTCATGTATCTGTAAATTCAGTTGAGCAAATACTTTTGTGTAACTCTGCTATGCTGGAATTTGTTATGGCAACGGTACTCACTCATCATTTATGCCCCTACAACACAAGAACAAAATAAAAATACCAATCTCATTTTTTACGTCACAGAGATATTTAAAAATGAAAACCCAGAACTTACGAAGTGGAGAGCCTACCAAATCTACGTAGGAGTGCTTTGCTTCTTGATCTCAAGTACAGTGTTCATGTCAGAGCTGCAGAAGCTAAAACTTCTCATCTGACACAGACTGCAGAGATGTTGTCTCACAACTGAATTTTAGTTTTCTATATAGGTTTGGCAGATGTCAAATTTAAACTTCATCTAGAAAAAAGAATCATAACCAGTGTTGTTATTCCTTTGGCTCACCATTGAGGGTAGCCAAACATGTTCAGATTTGAGGGTGTAACTGCCAAAGTAGGTCATCTTCACCATTCTGGCTGGTAATAGTGGCTTTATCTGAGTAAAAAGAGAAGCTTTTGCCATGTTATAAGACTTCTCGGGCTAGGAAATAAACAAAAAATTGTAAAACTGGTTTAGGATCCAAAATAAATGTTACTGTTAGTTAAACTTGTTCAGCTAGCGTGCCTTAAGATGAAAGAATCTTACAACATGCAGTATAGGCTCACCTTTACTTTGAAATCTCGCATACAAAATTAGGTTCAAAGCTGCTAGGGTATGGCCAGTTGTGCCACATACTGTTAAAGTTTTAGATAAGGTACTGGGGTGAAGTATTTATTATTGGGTCTGTTGTTTTGTAGCCTGTTGATTACTGATCTAATCTGTGTAAACAGCACACCAGCAAATTTTGTTAGAGGAAATAATACTAAGGGATTTAAATAATAAAGTCTGCCAGAAGTGTTTGTCTTGTGGATATGGACTGGAGAATGTGCGAAATGCAAAATACTTATGGCAAAATCAAGATTGCGATCACTGGGGAGAAAACTATTTTAAGAGACAATGATAATAATAGCCATAAATGTACAGTGCGGCATGGAACAATTAGATCATGCAATTTCATGCATATGTATCAAAGACACTGCTGCACATGGAAGAGAAAATATTTTTAACTACGCTATGTAGTTTCGGAAAGCCAATGGCAAGGTGGGTTGCTTTTGTAGCTGATGCTGTGGGATGTTCACTTCAAATGCATGTTTTTCATTTTGTTGCAACATTAAAAACATTTCACTAGAATCTTGGCTAAACTGAGTTTTTGTCTGTTCTTGTAATCAGGTTGCAAAACATATTGTTGGGTTTTGTTTTTTCTTCCCCTCAGCCAAATGAAATAAAACTGGACTGGATTGGAGTTACGGGGAAGGCTTTAGAACGAGTGTGTGCTGTTGCCTTAGTTATGTAAGACTGGACTAGTGGAAGAATCGCAGCACTGTCTGTGCACGTGTATGGGGGGGAACAAAGAGCAAAACTGGGAGAAATGTAATTGAATTAGAAGGTTGATCGGTCAAGAAAAGATTTCTGCAGCAAGTTGTAAGTCTTTGAGGTGGGTGACCTAAGAATGATCATTTGGCATACGTTCAGTACTCTAGTTAAAATACTAGCAATGCTTCCAGATATATGAATTCTTATTAAAGAAATGGAACTTGACAGTCTGCTGGAATTATAAATTCACACGATTTAACATTTAGGAGTAACAGTGGATGTTGGATTTTCACTGTAGCAGCAGAAAATCAAAGGTTTTTCTGCCACTAATCTTATTCACTGCTGGTCTCCTAACCACTCTGTTACAAGCTGTCTTCATAGTGATTTTGTACACAAAGGTGCCAAGTGGGGAGAATGGCCTAATTCTGTTTTGCAGTATGACAGCTTGCGCTATTGTGTTTCATGTAACTAGGATGGTGAAATGGAGTCAGCTGGAGCAAGCATTGCTAACAAGCAGCAGTTCTCATACTTAGATAGACCCTAGACAGGGAGTTGGTAATAGAGAGAAAATTCTGAAACATGAAAAAGCTAACATTTACCCGAAAGCCGCAAATACCGTATTAGGAATCTGCTGATTGCTGATTTGTCATCTTGTCTGGGGAAGATTATTTTTCTTACAAGAGCTGCAGATCATCATAGTTTGTAATGTAGGACTCAGTCTAGAGAGCCTTTCAGCACTGGCAGAAAAGTGTTGAAGTGTTATCAGCATATTATTTCACATACTTACTCTAAAGAAATTTAGATTAAGGTACACAAGAATTGTTGCACATTTCAATAAACAAAAGTAGAAAGTACTTGTATTGGGGAAAAAAACCAAACCCTATGGTTATGTTACTGTTGCTGTAAAAGACTTGAGAGTTTGTTTCCTGAAGTAAAGCACTGTTAGCATAACCACTCAGTTTTGTGTGTTCCCTGGAATAGGAATTCAAGTGTTCATAACTCTGTATTTCACGCATACAGCAAGGCCTTAGTGTGTGATGTGTGGGTATGCAAATACATTAGCACTGGTAATTCTTTGGGCCTTCATTATTTGGTGTTTAAGATGTTAATGTATTAAAACAAACAAAAAATGAACACAAAAACCAAACCCCCAAGAAACAAAAAGTAACCCCAGTCTTTGAGAAATAGTCAAAGGCAAAATGCAATAAAGCTGGCAATGCCAGTCTTGAAAAGTTCTCGTTGAGTTTGCCCAAAAGAAAGTAGTTAAGAAAAATATTATCTCTCTCCATTAAATGTTGCATTATTATGTGATGAATTGGACGGATACGTTTGGAAGATCATTCTTACATTTCTTAGAAATATAAAGCTATTTGACTACGTACTTTGTTGAAAATGGAACTTAAACTAGATTCCTGTAACAGTATTCAATGCCTCTTTTTTTTTTGCATGATCTAGCTGTGGGTGGGATTGTTTTGTAAGAAAGTCTGCTGTTCTTAATCTGTCTCTTTTGTTCACTTTACTTGCATTTTTTAATTATGGTTGTATGACTGTATTTGTCCATTGTGTTTTATCTTGGCTTCTGAACTCGGGATGACTTTCTAATTAGTTTGCTAAATGTGAATGTTGCAGAAAACTCTTTTTAATGGTGTAACATCTCATTCCGCATAATAATAGTGCAGGTCCCATGTGAATTTGGCAAGTATTTAAACAAAAAGGGAGAGTAGTTTTGGTATGGCCAAAGGAAGGTACAGACAGAAAATCATTAATGTATCTCTGCTGTTCAAGTGTTTGCTCATCATCGTTTTGGTACACCATGGTTAATGAATTTGCCTGGATCTGCTAGGAATCTCTTTCCTTCTAAATGACGATATGGAAAACCCTGGGTCTATTTTCTGTGAAAATAGATAGAAGAAACTGTGTAGATGGAAAGCTATGACCAGCAATTAAAAAAAAACAACCAAGGAAATGTTTAAGTTGGGTGGTCCAGAAGAAGATTGAAAGGATGTTCTGAATTTGGTTTCAGTTCCTTACCAGAGGAAAATATTGTATAACCAGAAATCACATTTTAATTGATGCTTTGTTTTGCTTTATCCTTAATTACAATATCCTGCTGGGTGTAGCTTTATCAGCAGTGCTTTTGAGATTGTGTAATGTTTAGAAAGGATTACACTACGTAAAACTTTCCAAATATGAAGACTCTTTTAAAAAAGGAAATGTGGTGTGAATTAACTGTAGTTTTGAAAAGGAACATGGTAAGCTTTTGGGGGGAGTTTAAAGCATGAATGATAAGTATGGTTTTTTGGTCTGTTTTATGCTTTTTGTTTTATTCTTGGATGTTAGGTTGGAGATGTGAATTTGTGGAAACTGCTTCAGAAGATATGAACTATAAAGGGAAAGTAAGGAAATATGTATTTGTGCTGAAGTTTTATATGGAATTTGTACTCTGAAATAAGCCTAGGTAGTGTTTGAACACATGGGAATTTCTTAAAATAAACACAGCCATGAAGGGAAAATGTGATAATGACTTGATGATGATGAGTGTCTGCTGTTACGGGTCCAGTGAGATGCAAGTGCCAACACCCCAGCCTCTACACCATGATCCAAATTGTAACGAAGGAATTTGGCAGCTCTGATGCCTTTATGTGAATGTATTACCATGGCTATGAAGATAAATAGTTCCAAAGTGGAAATACTAACAAATATTTAGTCATTTCCAAGCAGATTAGAAGTGAAAATAGGCATACTATAGGAATCAAGATAAATAGGAAATCTATCTTATGAGCATGTGTGTTCCATTCCTGTTTCCCTAGGCTGGTTCTTCCTTTTAAAAATCAGTGTATTTAGACAGATTGTATGTATTTTCTTTGTAAGGGTCACATCCCAATTTCTTATTTTTTTCCAACTTCCTTCCTGCTCTTCCCCTCCTGTGACTCTCCTCTTATGCAAACACCAGCCCTGATTAAAGCCTAAAGCTTGTTGAAAATTTTTTTTGCTCAGTTGTAGACTGGTGGGCTGTCTGATACCCACAAACTGTCTAATGAAGTGCAAGAGTTCAGACTTATTCTCAAGGGCAGGCTCCCCCTTGTGGGTGCTGAGCTGTTTACTTCCCAGCCTTCCGTGAGCTTCCTAGCACTGCACTAACTTAACCTATAGTTCCACCCTATTTTTTGTTAATATTTGTATATAATTCTAAAGTAACTTTTTGTATACTCAAGTAGTTTTCAAGCTTGACTGGCCTGAAAACTCTTACCTCAGAAAGCAGATTTATAGAATGGGAAAAATATTGCCAGAACACAAAGTTCTTAACTTTTTTTTTTGCTGTTCCTGTTTTTGATGCAATCCCGTCTGCTGCTTTTGGATGTAAACAATTCCCATATAAACTGGTTATATTGGCTTTTTCTAAATGTACTGCTTAGCTTCTCTGCTAAATAGGTTCATGTCTTGTAGTGGATGTCTACCATATGGTACTGATACCTGTGGTGAGTATCAGCACTGGCGTCTGGCAGATTATTTTCTATCAGGTTCTCCAGGTTCCTCTGCCAAAGATTAGGGAGAGCTGTATTGCTTGAGTGGAATGAGGCATCTTTTATTTATTTTGAATGATGATGCAGGATTCTGCAATGGCATCTGGGCCATCGCAGAACTTAGAATTTCAGAATTTAAAATTCAGAATTTCAAGGTTAGAATTTCAAACTGAGGTGAAGACAATTTTTCTGCTCTCTCCACTTGGCTGACTGTTTCTTGCAAGGTGTTTAATACAGCTCACTGAGTTGACTTCTTTACGAGGACTTAAGAGGCTTTTCTCCTTGCTCGCTAGCCCAAGCTGAATGACTCATCTGAGATCAAGCTGTTGACAGAAGAGATGCTTTTGGAGCTGCAGATGGCACTGCCAGCATCTTAATGAAATCTGGTGCCAAGGGAAGCATATGAAAAATGTAGGAAACAATACTGTAAATTGAACGTGAGTCTTGAAAAATAATGATGTGTCTGTAGATGAAAGATGTTGTGCATTTTTCATAACGACGAGGAAATCAATCTTCCCTACTTCACTTCCATCAGTGCCAGCTCTAGCCCTGAAGATTTCTTTACGGCCTACAATTAATTGGGCTGATGAGCTGATCAATACAACATCCTAGTCTTTGGACATTGTCTCTGAAGTGAATGACAGTTCGGTGGTAATACGCTTGCCTTTTGAAATTCAGAATCCTCCTGGTCCTTCCAGTTTCCTTTTTTTCCTGTAAAGGTATTAGCCAGTCCTGTTACAATGTACCTATATGGGATCCTGGCTAAGGGAACTAAACTCTGTAACCGTCCTTTGCTCTCAGATTGTTCTCATAATCTAAGTTGTTGTTTGCTGTTTTCACACCTTTTTCAGTATGAAAAGGGTAAGATCCTTCTGTAAGAAGGAAGTGGCAGACTATACCAACAGTGTAGACTGCATAGTGAACTGGGACCAAGATACGTGGCAAATTTCTTTTCATGGTCACTTGAAAATGCAGCTTATAATTCCCAGGAATTTTGTTTACATATATAAAATATTTGTAAAGCATTCCAGAGATGAAGAATTCACCTTACATGTCTGAATTATGACAGATCTTACTTACAAAATCGTCATTGGGTTTATATTTGAGAAAGATGCTATGATTTCTCCTGTTTTCGTGGACAGATATTTCGTTTGGCCAGCTGTTAGTTGCAGGGGTTTATGTTTCTTCAGGAAATGCAAGCTTGCCAAACCTGAACCCAGAGTGACAGGACGGGGAATACTTCAGTACAGAAATTTGTATTTCCTCATTGATACAAACTCTGATTGCATATTGCAATCAAACCCATAATTTGGCAGTGTTCCAGATTGAGTTTCCTGGGCAGTCAGGAGGAACTTTAAGCTAGTCAAATCCCCTCTTTTAAATGTCATGGAGCAATGAAAGAAAAAATTGTGTGCAAAGAAACAGAGGATCATGTAATGGATAAGATATCGGCAATAATTTCTGATGACATTAGTTCTTCTTGTATAACTTGTCAGAGCTCAGGGGATATCATGTTTAGTCATGCTTCTTCCATTCTTCAGTTATCAACTTCATCAAATTCTTGGGCACAGTGAAAGCTTTTTGTCTTCTCAGTTTCTTCAGCATAATATTTCTCATCACTGTCCTGAACCTTGATGTGACCTTACTTGTTGGTGACTTGCACTGTAATCTCAGCCAACCCACATCGTGATGTCTAGATTTTGGTCTTTTCTGAAGATGACTTTTTTTCCTGAAGAACTTTCTCTTCTGCATTCTTAATGGAAAATCTGGTTGGTCTAGCTTTCTTTACCATAAATGATTCCAAGATGCTTTATGTAAAAGTATTTTCTTATTTTTTTCTATGGGAAGCAAGCAGTGGAGGGGAGAAACAAAAATTACCTGCTGACTTTGAAGACACACACAAGTGCTTATTAATACATCTTTTTTTTTTTTTTAACAAATGGAAATAATACCTGAAAAATAAATATGTATTTTACATAAATAACTATAGGTTATTTTTTACATGTAACTTTCCTAATTGCAGGGGGGTAACCATGACATTACTTTTTGGTCCTTGTGCATGTTACTGGTTTTAACTTAGTAGATTTGCTAAATGTGACCATCATTGTGTTAAAAAATTTTAATTACTGAGGTTTGTGAAACTGCTCCCAAATACAAGGGGTATTTGTAGAAAGCTGGATAGATTGACAAGTGATTGACAGGGTAAACAGTCCCACTGTGTTCTGATATCCCATGCTGTGGTGCAATGCTACAGATACCACATAAGCTGCAGGAAGTAACTGCAATCCAATTTTTATTAAACTTTTACTGCCAACGCATCTTGACATTATTGTTAATTAGGAAACTAAATGTACCACTGTCGTCATCATCGTCTTCCTTTCTTTAGAAAGCTTCACTGTTACGTTACATTCCTATAAAGCCTTAGTGTGATATAAATGAATAGCGATATATTTGTCTGTATTAATAAAAGCAGTGTTGGCAAAAGGAAGTTCAGACATTGCACTTTCTCATATTTGTTTCCGATAACTTCATTCTCCTATTCTTGTAATGTGAAAAATTGTTAAATCAAAAAAGCCTTGTTTAGTGTAGTAACTCTAGAGTAAGACCTATTGTCCTAATATGCCTCCAAAACAAGACCCACCTAGAAAATAGCTATCAAGTCTGTGTAGCTCTTAACGTTCCCTAACAGAGCTAGGGACAGTTTAACCTTCCTCTCACCCTCCTCTTCTCCCTGTCTCCTCCTCTCTGCCATACACAAGAGAAAGGAGAAAAAACAAAACGAAACCCTCTGGAAAGACAGATAGCATCATTGATTCACCCTGCAAGATCTTTGTAGCATGAAGACAAAATTGGTAAATTCCAGGATCCAAGGATCATCATGAGATGTTTTGCAGCTGAAGATGATTATTGACAGTAGAGCAAAGAAATTCTGAAGGCTTTGCAGCTTTAACTTAATACCTATATTTCTCCTAGGGAGCCAGAAGACAGCTAGTTTAAATTTTGGGGCAATGCTGCAACTAATCTTGGTGTCACATGTGGATCACATAGACACACATCTATCACATTGTTCACATCTCAGGTTAAGGGGGCTAGTGATGTTATCTCACTAACTGGGTCTTCTGCTGTCAACCAGGCTCTGTATCTGACTAGGCTCTCATTTCAAACAGATAGCTTTTTTTTCCATATGTTGCCTGGAGACTTCACCCAGTTTGACAACTTTGCTTTTCCTACTCATTCTGGACTGAGTACAATGGCCAACTGTGTTAAACTATGTTAAGACTATGATAAGAAGTATTGCAGTCAGGGTGAAAACTTCTATTCACCTTTTTTAGTGCAGAGAAGTCCAAAATGTCAAGTGAATAGAGCCTTCTCAGGGTGCTACTGTTTGGTTTTGTTTTTTTTTAAAAATGTTTAGGTTTTACCCTTAAGCATATTTCTGTTAAATATAATCAATATTTTCACTTTGCTTCTTCATAAAGAGTCAATTTCCTGCTGTAACCTTGCCATATAACTTCAGAGATTTTGATCGTGGATGATGGGATGGTAGCCTGCATAGTGGACTTTGCCCTCAAAGTATCACTTTTGTAGGTGTGCTAAATGAGCCAGCATAGGCTGGGAAACTCTGAGCCTAGTGCAGAACTTAGAGGTGCAAAATTTGGTATGGCTGAGTTAAAGGGAAGATTGATTTTTGGGAATGAAATCAAAACTTTATTTACACAGTATATTCTACCACCTTCCATTGGACCTGTCCGTTACCTTCCCCAAGTACTTTGTCAAGTAGCAGCAAAACTGACAAAAATGGGTTAGGCTCATTCTGCTGCCTCTTAGGAAATTGCTGAGCAACACCAGAGATGTCTGGAGCTCTCAGGAGGATGGAGGACCCAAGCAGAAGGTGAAGGAGGAGCATGCTACCATTCATGCCCTTTTCACACATGAAGAAGCAAGGATGCTTCTGGCAACTGGGAAGAGGACGGCAAACTCTTCTTCTTTTTTTTTTTTTTTTTTTAATTACTTCTCTGCTGCAAATATTTTACTGGCTCTCAAAGAGTTTTTAGAGAAGACCTTTCCAGGAAGAGCTGAAGAGAAATACTAGCTGTCTTCCTGAAGGTCATTGTTGGGGAAAATTGACTTTTTATTTTATATTGCCTTTTGGACAAGTTGTGCCTTGTGTACGAATGTTTTTGATCCACTGTTCCTACTTCTTCAGATACAAGGTTGTAGTATTTGTAAACACCAAGAAAGAAGAGGGTGGCTGAATAAATGAATTGATAATAAGGTAAGGAACATTTCACAAGAGATATAAAATAGAAGAGACCAATAAAACTGCATCTAGAAATTACTAAATTGAGAATTGACCAACTTAAGTGTAGCAGTTAAGTCCTGGGTCTCTTTTTGATGCTTTGGCAGGAGTTTCAGCATCTTGAGTACTTTTTACATTGGCAGTAGATAGTAGGAGAATTTTTATTCAAGCATTGTTTATTTGAATCTTTCGTAACAGAACCCAAGTATTTTAATGGCAATATTACTGTGTTTCCTCTAATAACCTGACTCACAAAGGTAAATGTTCCTTTTCCAGAATCTAAAAGAAGAAAATTCCAAAATAAGAGAAAACTCCAGAAGTATTTTTTGTATAACTTTTTCCACCTTTATGTGCATTAATGCCTCTACCATCCAAACATACAAGCATAGAATAGTTTGGGTTGGAAGGGACCTTTAAAGGTCATCTAGCCCAACCCCCTGCACTGAGCAGGGAGGGACATCTTCAGCTACATCAGGTTGCTCAGAGCCCCGTCCAACCTGACCTTGAATGTTTCCAGGGATGGGGCATCTACCACCTCTCTGGGCAACGTATAACTTAATATGAAAATAAGTAAATTTTCAAAAGGTTTTAGGCCAAGTACTCTGTTATCTGTAACCTGCAATAAATAAACTTAGGAACTTGCAACATTTTAAAAAATGAATATGAACTTAGAACATAGAATTAGTATGAATAATTTCTTGCACTTCAGAACGATGCTGAAACTACTACTAATTCTTGACACTTTGAATCTGATTGCATTGGTTAAGTTGGGCATCTAATTGTGAATTCAGAATTCACAGACTGGATGAAATTTAAAAATACTTTCAGAAACTATTTTATTTGAGTTAGTGGAATCTGGTTGCCTGGTACATTGTCATCACAAGCTGTTTTCTGAGCAAAATAATTTGCTTTATTTCTTTGAGATTACAGAATGTTTTAGTTCTAGAATTTGTAAGCTAAAAAGTATCATTCGGGACTGTGCTCCTCATTCAGTGCTATTTTTGTAGTCTGTATTTTTGCCTGTGGAAAAGGTCTAATAGGTAGTGACTGGTATTCTGTTCTCAAATAATAGAATTGTGCTACTACTTTATCAACTGTCCTGTTAATTGCATGCATTGATGTAAAATTATGTTGTCTCTTAATGTTCAGGTAAATACCTGCCTGTTTTCTAATGAGAGTATTTTTGTTGTGCAATAGTTATTTTAGGTGTTTTGTGGGAGGGTAGCTGTAGTTACAATACTGTTTAATCTTCTGATGACTTGGCCTTAATCTACTGTTATTTTGCTCTTTATGCTGTAAAAATACCTTTAATAAAACATGACTTTAAAACTGCATTTTTTTCTCCAGTGGAGCATTCTAAGGTTTGTATATTAGGCCACAGGTTTTTGGGGAAAAATGTCCTGAATTCTGAAGAGAGGTGGGTAACAAAGTGTATTATTGTAATTGCTACTGAAAGAGTAGCTTGGGTTGAAGCAGGGGGGCGGGGAGGTAAAGAAAAAAAAAAAAGCCATCGCATTTCCTTCTGCCTTCAAGCTTCCCCATTTCCTCTTCCTATTCCAGAGGCTAATATACCTGCCACCTTTCTGGAAGTCTAGGGGTTTCCTGGCAGCAAAAAATCTCTTTGCAGACATCACTCTAAATCTAGCTTCTGTCACCCTGTCTCCTGATCTGCTACCGGTATCTTACTTCTGCCAGTCTGTGTTTTGAGTTAGCTAACTAAAATGATTTTTCTATATGTATTTGTGAAATCTGGCCCTATCTGGGAGCAGTCTGCTCTCAGAGATCCAGATGAAAAGGGCAAGGCTGGAAGGGTCATGTCATAAAAGCTTTTTTTCTGACTCCTTAAATGGATTTAAGGAGATGGAAGTGGAAACAAATGGGCTGTCCCCTACAGTACATTACTTTGATCAAGCTGTCTTTGCCACCATCTATCTAAATGATGGTGGCGTTTTTAGAATAAATTGTGGAACTTGAACACTTCAAGTGAGTTTCGTAGCTCTAGTCTACTAATCTTTATATGTAAGCGTGCATTTCTGCTTGAAGCTCAGTAGTGCAGTTAGGATGAGGGTAAGGCTGCTGAGAACCTATGTTGCTGCTAAGTTTTTCTCCAGTGAGATGCAGCTTAATGTTTTTTATGTGTTTGTCTTAACAGTGTAAGGTCATGTTGCACTCGAGTAAACTGATGTACAGTCATTGGCATCAGTAGCTTATGCCCAACTTTTAAGTGTGTGTTGTGTGGGAATGGGACAGGAAAACTGGCCTTCAGGGTAAAGGTAGAGCAATTGATGCGACCTATGTACCATTTGTTATTTGTTCTGTTTCCCATGGTGTTCTCCTAAATGGTATAAAGAAATAAGATTAGATAAAACATTACCATCCTAGTTGAAACTACTTTCTCAGGAACGCTTATCAACCATTCATTGTTAGGCTGAGAAGCGGTCCTAGATCCACTTATGTTTTAACTACCTGGGCAATAGAGTTAGCCTACCTTCGTAACATACAAGGATGAGGCCATGTGGGTGGTGAATGGATGCTGCAAACACCTTGGTTGAAATTGGAGTTCATGATGTCTGTGATGTATTGGACAGATGATCCGAAATCAACTCATAAAATACAGTGAGGACTAGTTGAGAAGGGGGAATAAAATGCAGAAAGCATAGACAGGTAGCATGGCAAAATACAACTTGTGAGTGGTTTGGGGGTAACAGGATGAATTGTGAGTCATAGTTCTGTTGAAAAAAAGGCATATACTTTCTATGACCTATTAAAGTAGGACACTAGATGTGATTTATCCTCTGTTTGGTAATCATCTGTGTCTACTTTGGGGGAAACTGTTTCTAAGACTGTAGAAAAATGAGTCTTAAAAATGAGCATTAGGAGAGCTCTCTTCAAAATATTTTTCTGTAATTGTAAGAAAACTGTAGTCATTTTAGTGACTATTGATGGTTACCATATTAAATATGAAATGATTTCATCATACTTAATATGAAATGATTTATTATACGAACTTGGTTAATTCACAGATGGAATCTTTTAGATGATAAAGTTTTTCTTCTTTCTTTTTAATTTCATCTTGCTAAGCCACAAACTAGGTTATAGAAAAACCTAAATTATTTATACTATTGTGACTTCATTCTTATTGCTTTTGTTAATAATGTAACAGAAGAACACAAATTTATTTCCTGAGCTGTTAAAGGGTCTTAACGAACCTTTTTTCCGCTCAATGGACTCTTCTTTTTTTTGATCTGCATATAAGTTACAGCTTCGCTATATTAAGTGCTCTGATCTGTCATACTTTAATTCTGTTGTTGAATACATGAACTACTACTCTCCTGAAGTAGTAATTGGTTTAGTAGGTGGACCACTTCTTTCATGGAATATAACTATGAAAAACTACAGAATGGCTTTTGACAAAGCTAAAGGTAGTGTTCCAGCAGCAACAGTGAAGCTAGGTGGCCTTTCAACCCCATTCATCAAGCTCCTGCTTTTGACAGAGAAAACATCATTAACAAAGAAAAATGTGTTTTATTCAGAGTAGTGCAGAAATGCAACCCTTCTGAAATATTTTAACAGTGAGAAGAGGGTGAAAGTGGAAAGAAAGGCTTTATTAATATAAAAAAGGCTTAGAATTTTTCCTGAAATTCCTCAGCTATTCCTTATTTTAAAATTTCTACCGAAGTTTATATTTTTCTGCTATGCCTTTTACATTTTATGATGACTGGAAAAACTGGATCATTTAAATTGGCATTAAAAACATAAAAATAGTATCCAGTTGTTTTCTGGACTCTTATTTTTAAAATCTCAGTCCCAAATAATACCGTGTGTGCCACTGAAGATTTTCAGATAGTTTTTAGGCTGTTCTTAGCTCAAGGATCTGGCAATTTCCATAAGGGGAGGGAACACGGGGATGGGGACATGGACACACATACACAAAACCAAAACCCAGCATAACCCCCCTGTTCATTCACGTCTAAAGCATTCTATTTCCATCCTTCAGTATATTTCATTGTAAGACATGCAAATGTATTGTGTTCTTCCCCAAGTGGTTTGAACAGTGATATTTCATATCACTGGTTATCCGTTTCAGATTATTTACAGATTAATGTGTAGGACTATTTTCGGAAGAGCAGAGCACTCAATGTTCCCCCATTAATTCCTTCTCTTTTCTTACAAGTTAATTGCCTTTTTTATCTTTTCTGATTGGTTTGATTGTCTGAGCCTTGATTTTTAAGCTTCTTAGGATGCTGAGAGTGTATTGTACCTGTCTCGTGGGCTTCAAGTAGCATCTTTTTTACAGCAGCTATGACATAACTTCAGGCTTTACTTGTGGTGTTTTTATTGCATTGTGATTCTGATATCTTCTGTACTAGTATGAAATCAGCCTGTTTTCAGTTCTTACTATTTTGGATTATGATGTCATCTTTGTGTTTAGTCTACAGAATACCTGAAAAGATAATGTAGTCTCCCTGGCACCTTGTTTTAGCAATAATGTTTTTTCATCTTTGTGTGAGAATTCTTACAGTGGGGAGGGATTGTTGGTGTTTTAGCTAAGTAGTTGACTATTGCTAGAATGTATTTACAATATACTTGTGGGATTTTAATTCTGCTGCTCTGAAATGTAGAGGTGAGGGAGAATTTGTGGTCATCTGTGATATAGAGCAAATATACCAGAGGTGATGTAGCAGAACTGAAACAGAATACACTGATCTGGGATCATGTGTTTCTAGTCTAAAATGGCAAAAGAAGAGGTCACTGTTTACATGCTGCACTGTAGTGTTTTCTTAGAAGTAGAATATCTTCATGTCTTTACTAAGGCAAGGAGGCTAAATGTTTCTTAACTTCTTGGAGGCTGTCTAGAACAGTCAAGATGCAGTGTTTCCTGAGGTGTTTCGCTGCTTAAAGTACCTGAAGCAAATTAAGTCGAAGAACGTGACACAATGCTTTAGTGTGTGGTCTACAAGATTGGGTCCATGCTCCCCAGCCTTTTCAAGACTGGGATGATTCTTCGTGTGAATAAAGGCAGAAGTGTGGTTGTATGATATATTACAGGTTGTGTGGTGCCTACAAAGTTGAAATGCCAACCAAGAATGATTTAGGTTTGTAGTTTGCACCTATGTGCCTAAATTTTTCTTGAAATTCCATATTTTAATGGATTTAACTTCTCGCAAGTCTTGAGTTGGTGCCCAGGTTCCTGTGTTTCTTTGGAACTTGCAAGCTGGCAGGGAGTGATTTAAGAAAAACAGTAGGAAATGCTGAAGGCAGTAGCATGGCTTAAGCCTCTAAACCAATTGGATCCCTCTCTTTCCTTTGCTTTCTTACCGGTGTACTTTCTCTTGATCAGGCTTTTCTCACAAAAAAACCCAAGAGAAAGCTAAACAAAAGTTACCTTAACAGGAGAGATGGCTCCTTAGATTTACTCACTAGACAACTAGAATGCTACCATTGAAAGCTTGTTTTCAGATGCCCCTGTGTCTTGACGAGACACACTGTGTGTGCCAGGACATGGTTCTACTCATGCGCTCAATGGTTTGGAACAAAGTTCTCTTAATGTTTGGTTTTGAAAAAGTTCTGCTTCACAGCAAAAATGTAACTGTGGCTGCGGTGTGGTTTTAATCCTGCTTTATGACATTTTAATACTATTGGTAACTCCCCTCTCCTTCTTTTCTCCATTCCTTCTACTGTGTATTTGGTTGCTCTTGCAGAGTAAAGTACTTTGCACAAGAGGAGTGAAATTTAGCTCAGAAGCAGCTTGGTGGTCAGGGCCCTCCTGGGATAAAGAACATATAAGTTTAAATAGCCTTTTTGAAAATGGTGATGTGAGAATGACTGCATGGCCTTTCCAGACACTAAAATCCACCTGAATACTGATCCGTTCCTTGAAACAGAGGGATCTTCTTATGCCTAGCTATATTTTGCACAAAACTGGTAGTTTGGGGAGGGAGTTGCTTCATTTTGTCAGGCATTAGTATGGGTGCAGTCGGCTCAATGTTAGAACTTAGGTGGTCTTGTACATAAATGCCCCTGTCATAAACATGTTAGTTGTGTAAAGGGTTAGATTGCAGTTGAGCCGGAAATTTGAGGCTATCAGTGACATCTGAACATTGGTACCTGAAACTAATTTTGTGGATTTAGCTCTTGGTCTTTCTTACTAATTGACATTATTCTTTAAAGCCCAGCAGTTGAAGTCCTTTTGTCCTAGAAATCTTCATTATTTTGTTATTAACATTAAAAGAGCTTTTGCAGTTTGTCATGTTAGAAGCTTTAAATGGCTAACCTGAAAGATGATGCCATCTTAATATATCATAGCTTTAAGATACTCAAATTCCCATCATACTCGTGTTCATTTATTGAGATGGAATGGCATTGGTATCTATGGAGTTCATGACTTATTAAAATGTTATCATATGTTCATCAGCTCTTGGAGGAATATACTTTAAAAGAAAAATCTGAAAATCTAATAACTTAGAGCTAGATTTGTTGTAGAGGAATAAGGGTTTTTCCCTCCTATTTAATAAGAACATTTCTCAAAGAAAACATACAGAACTTATTTATAATAACAGTTCACTCTGTGTTTTTATACTACTAATAAAATGCTGGTATTTGACAGAGAGCTTTCAGGTGCTAGATTTAAGAGCTTTTTTCTTTTTTTTTGAAGGCTAGTTTTGGAAGAAGGCCATTTTGAATTTTATGAGGAGAAATTTGTTACAGTCGAGCCAAGATGTAATATCTGTGATATGGTGTTAGGAATAGAACCACTAGAAAAAGTGTCTTAGACTATTTTTTAGGAATTGAAAGTGTTTTGGTATTTTTTTTAAACATATATTAGAAATAACCTTAAGTATCTGAGATTTTGCATGAAATTAAACATCTGAAGTTTTTTATAATGTCTGAAGACTTACAGAAAAGGCATAGAGTTTCCCTCCCTCTTTCCCTCTCACAACTTTTAGTGCTTTAAAAAAGTGCACTAAAAAAGATATAAGAAAAACAGGCACCAATCCTGACACTTGATTTGTGCGTTTCACAGGTAGCCTAATCTGGAGGCACTTCAAAAGTAGGCAGCAGCTCCAGTCCTCACTCAGCACCAACTCTTCTGTCAGTGTAGCTGTCTAAAGTTTTGTGCTTAAATTGCAGTTCCTTCTGCTTATGTGAGTGAGTTGGTCCATACGTGTCCACCTTCATACATAACTCTATTGATGCAAGGAGTGTATTCCATGTTGTATCAATGTAATTTTTCCTCCCAAAATTGGAAATACCATTCTCTTGGCAAAGGATAATGTTTCTGAATGTAAGTACTGTATCATGTCTGGAATTTTTATGGTGGTGTGGGATAACTGTGCAGATCCAGCTAATCCAGAAATCGGTTGACATTCATAAGTTTCAAAGCAAAAGGTAGCTTTTCAAAGCCCAAGGTATCTTTAACACTGAAAGTTAATAAGGCGGCTGCTACTTTGGACTTATGCTGTGCCTTTCATACCGGGATTTTCAAGCGTAGAACCAACATTAGCCTCACAGCATCCATGTCATTGATGTAGGTAATAGTAATAAATCACTTTGAGGCTCAATTTACTTTTTTTATAAAGTAGGTAAATGGGCTTATCCAAAGTATAAAGACTTAAGATTCTGATCAAGAATTGCATACAGTCCTGATTCTCAGCTTCTGTCTGTATAACGTCATGAAATAAATGTTCTCAAAGAAAGGTTTTGGCGCTTTCAGAGGCTGGCTGAATTCATCTCATTTTGTATTCTCAAACAAACTTTAGCGTATCTCTGCTTCTGAGGTATTGAAAGTGCAGCTTCTGGCCCTTCAACTTCCAGCAGTGGGAAAACTGTATTAGACTACACACAGATGCATTGATTTTTGTCTGCTTTTTTCTTACTGGAAGTGTTCGTTAAAAAACAGCACACAATTTAAGGAGTAAGCCAGTTGACTTGTTCCCTGCTTAGAGCACCAGAATTGCCATGTTTAACAAGTAGTCCCAGTGGGTTCATGCCTGGAAAATGGATACATCTCTTAGCAAGACTTGACAAATGGTAGCTTGTCATAATATTGATTGTCTGGATTGGTCCCACTAAAAAAGAGGTTTCCTGTGAATGGATGGTGGTTAGTGCCACACCTGAAAACTCAGAATTCATTTAGTTCAGTGATTTATTCAGCTTTCTAGGTTAAATTGTAGTGTTTTGCAATAGATATTTCTGGATATGTTGCACTGACTTGAACTGAACATATTTTGGTATCTTAATAGGAATTTTTTGGTGTTACATAAATAATGTGGGTGTTCATTCTGGTACTGTTTGGATATCCCTATGCCTTAGTTGCACATTTCAAGAGATTGGAGTTGATAGTGCCTTTTCAGCATTTTGCTGGTTCCAGGTAGGTTTCGTAAGTATTATCTGATTGTTTTCATGTGAAGCTGTGGTTGTTTGGCTTAAATAATGTGCTTGTCCACATTGGAATTGCATTACAAATTTATCCTTTGCCAAAAAAAAAAAAGGCAAAAAAAGGCACTTTTTTCAGTAGGAACAAACTGACATGGTATGTTAATCAGACACTGTTATTTTGACTGATTCTGTTTCTTTCTCTGGAGCATAAGATTAAAAAAAAAAAATTGTACTCTGCAAGACTCCCATTCAAAAAATAACACAATACCCAGAGCATTTTGGGGTAAAATGAGTGGTTTAAGTGTAGAAGTACAGTAGGTGGAAAAGATACGCTTCAAATCCAGTATCATGTACAGACAGACAACCATACGAGAAAACACTTGTGTCTGTAGTCAAAGATGAGTGTTTTCGGTCTGAGAGCTCGTCTTTCCTTCTCTTCCTACAGAACAACTAACTCAGACTTTTTAATTGGTACTACTTACTTTATTCAAAAATGATTTCAAAATTATTTTGAGATATTTGTAACTTTTCAGCATGACATGATGGAGCCTAGTTTAAAGGAAATATTGTAAGAGATGCATTTACTTTTCAGAGATCACCTTCACTTGTATTTGCCAATGAAAAAACGTATGTACTAGAGTCTTTGCTACGAAGTCTTGGTTTAGATTAAGAAAAAAAGACAGTCTGAAAAATGATAGAAATACTAACTTGCATAATACTATAGTAGTCTTAATGTAACCACTTTCTTATAGCTAAATCCGTGTCCCCCTGTCAGTTTATTTCAGATTATTCAATTAGTAGGAAGTTATGCAAGTAGATGAATATTTGTAGATCTCAGTAAATACTTGCCATTTCTTTGCCAGGTGAATCTTTGATCTGGATCTATTTCAGGGCAAGCAAGATGAGTAATACCAAAGTCTAGAAGTTTTCTGAGAGCAGGTTATATGTCTGGTCTTGGCTTCCAGCCTTCTGCTCTGCTACATGCTAGAGATTCAACACCTCTCTCTGCAGAAATTTGCATGCTTTTTGCATTTTTAATTCAAAATTTTTAAAAAGTGTTGCCTTCAAATTATTTTGATTCAAAATTCTCACTTCTGTAGTGTTGTCAAGAGCATAATACAAATAAGGACATACATGAAGAATAATATGAATTTTAAAAAGGTTTTAAGGGAATAGAAAAAAAAATTGTCTGACAGTCTGTCATTCTTATTCTTAAATTTTACTTTTTTCCTATGTTTTACATGGGAATACATTATTTCTATGTGTCTGAGCACAGCTGTAGATATTTTATCATTTCAGTGTTGAGACTTGTAAATGCATTTGTATCTTTGTGCCATGTAGTGTTGTGTGTCAAATCAATGCCATGAATGTTGAAGTTCTTTTAAAAAAAAAAAAAAAAGGGGGGGGGGAAGTGTAAATACTGTCTAGATAAACACTATGTGATTAATTTTGTCATCTGTTCCAGCCTTTTACTTCAACAGATTATTCCTGTGATTACAGTTACTTATAGTGGTTTTGATTGTACAGTCATAAATATTGAAGATCTGTCTGGACACTAGGTACCCCAGACTGGAAGAAGGATGCCTTCCTCTGTATTCATAACTGACAAGTTCAGTTTATCAAGTGGAATTCTTGTGGAGTTGCAATGCAGGAATTTCCTTTTTACCATTTGTAGGCTGCGCTAATTTGCATGCACAGAACATGAATGCAATTTGTCATTGGCGTGTTCAGGGCCAGGTTCTTGCTTGGATGTCTCTTTCCTTTCTGCTCTGGCCACTGTAGAATCATAGAATAGTTTGGGGTGGAATGGACCTTCAAGGGTGACTTAGTCCAAGCTGCCTACAATGACCAGGGACATTTTCAACTAGATCAGGTTGCTCAGAGCCCCGTCCAACCTGACCTTGAATGTTTCCAGGGATGGGGCATCTACCACCTCTCTGGGCAACCTGTTCTGCTGTTTCACCACCCTCAGCATAAAAAACTTCTTCCTTATACCTATTTTAAATCTATACTCTCTTGGTTAAAATGATTACCTCTTGTCCTATTGCAACAGGCCCTGCTAAAAAGTTTGTCCCCATCTTTCTTATAAGCCCCCTTTAAGTACTGAAAGACTGCAATAAGGTCTCCCCAGAGCCTTCTCTTAGCCAGGCTGAACAACCCCAGCTCTCTCAGCCTGTCCTCATAGCAGAGGTGTTGCAGCCCTCTGATCATTTTTGTGGCCCTCCTCTGGACCTGCTCCAACAGGCCCATGTCCTTCTTATGCTGGGGGCTCCAGAGCTGGACACAGTACTCTAGGTGGGTAGACTCCAGATCAGAGTGGAGTAGAGGGGCAGAATCAGCTCCCTTGACCTGCTGGCCATGCTTCTTTTGATGCAGCCCATGATACGATTGGCCTTCTGGGCTGTGAACGCACACTGTGGACTGATGTCCAGCTTTTCTTCCACCAGTACCCCCAAGCCCTTCTTGGCAGGGCTGCTCTCAATCCCTTCATCCCCCAGCCTGCATTGATAGGGGGGGCTGCCCCATCCCAGGTGCAGGACCCTGCACTGTGTGCAGACCTGTATACTCTTAAGCATAAGCAGATACACTGGAAGATCGAGAGATGTGTAGTAATTACTGTAACTTTGGGATAAGACTTTTTCTGTTGGCTCGTGTGGCCAGCAGCCAGGTAATGCGTTGACTCAGCTGTAGTGCATAATTACTTGGAAGAGTCAGATAACTTTTCTTACTAGGTTGAGAACTCAAAAGATAATTGTAGTGTTCGTGGCATGAGTGAAATCACTATTATAATCAAACTAATGCCTTCACAATTGTATGCATATACGCGTGTGTATCCACACACAGTGTTCATTGTATCCAGGAAACACAGCATCTCTTAACAGCACGTGTGGTTTTATGTTCCTTTTTCCACATTAGAGTCAAATTTTCAGCAGTACTAGTCACTTGGCTATATTGACTTAAGTCATTTTATATTCAGTCAATATAGCATAAAACTGCAGAGAACACATAAAGGGGAAGCAGGGAGGTTATGAGAAGTTCAGAGGCTAAGCAGCTCACAAACAAATAGAGGAAAAAATAAAGGATAAGACGAGAAGGAAAAAAAAGTTAATTCTACTATATACATATGAAAAAATTTACATTTTCAGTCGGACATGTGAGCATTTTGATTAAAAACATCTAAGGAGTGCTCTAGAAACACTAATACTTGAAGACGGTTTGGTCTTTTAAACACTATCAGATTTTTGTGGCAGATGCCTCCATTTGAATTTCAGAGATTCTTTTATATTTAATAGTAGATGCTTAATTAGAATGATTTAGAATTGGAGAAGTTTCAGTGTAAGCAAAGAGGAAACTTCAAAATGTTAAGCTATTCATTTTACTTTGTGTAATGTCTTAAAGCAGTAAGTGTTGAAGATGGAATAATTTCAGGTTTTTATTGAATCGGTCCTAGCCCATGAACATTAAAATGGAAATCACTGAGAATAAAAACGTGCGTGAATTTGTGTACATTTATTTATAGAGTAATGATTTACTTTATCTTTTTTACATTACATGATAAGCAATCTTGTTTTGTGATTAACTCTATTTTAATTAAATGTTTACATTTTTATCAAGCTAATCCACATTTCATCTGTGGCTTATACAATGCCATTATAAAGTATGTTTGTAATAAAGACTTGCTTTATGAAGGCAGAGTAACAAGCAGAGTAACTATTTCATAACCATCTCTGTGGAGTGCTCTGAGTACCATTAGTTATTCAGACAATAACCATATTTCAGGAGTAATAGTTCATGTTATTTTAGAGGAGAATGTCTTCCAGAAGTATTTTATCACTGAATGAAAGGAATTATAATCTTATTTTGATATATCAATTTAGGAAGGAAGTGAACATCATAATTAGAATAAAGATGGCATTACAGTGAAGTAAATTGGAATTCACTCATTTCTGTTGTGATTAACTACATTTTTTTCTTTTTAATCTGTTTGTGCATAATCTGTATTATGTTTTGCTGCTCTTCAAAAAAAGTTCCAAGTAATATTTAAGGCTAATAGCTGAATATAAAATCAAACCAAAACAAGTGAGTTTAGGTTTATTAACTGTTGTGTGAATCCTGCCCACAAGTGATAAATCAATCACAGAATTTATAGTATAAATCAGGCAGGCTTTAGGCCAAAGCAGAAAAAACATTGAATTTGGAGCAGGCTGCTCAGGTCTTTGTCCAGGCAGGTGCTGAGGACCTTTGTGGCTGGCCATCCTGCAGCCTCCTGGGGCAGCCTGGGCCAGTGCTTCACCAGCCCCACGCTCAGAGGCCTTGCCTCTGATTTTAAGGATTTTAAGGAAACTACTTATTCGTTGAAAGTCAGAGTGCATGAGTGACATACCCCATTTAAGATTTGCCCTAATTTATCTGCCTAGCTATTAATGTCTGTCTTTCATTTCACTTTATAATAGTTCAGCAAAATGAATAGCTACACCATGATCAGGGAGCCTGCTTCCTCCCCTGCAGCAGCAGTATGTCTCTGCCTGTATCGGGAGTAGTGTGGCCGGCAGGACTAGGGAAGTGATCGTCCCCCTGTACTCGGTGCTGGTGAGGCCCCACCTTGAATACTGTGTTCAGTTTTGGGCCCCTCATGACAAGAAAGACATTGAGGTGCTGGAGTGAGTCCAGAGAAGGGCAATGAAAGCTGGTGAGGGGTCTAGAGAACAAGTCTTAAGAGGAGCAGCTGAGGGAACTGAGGTTGCCTGGAGAAAAGGAAGCTCAGGGGAGACCTGATAACTCTCTACCTGAAAGGAGGTTGTAGAGAGGTGAGGGTTGGTCTCTTCTCCCAATCAACAAGTGACAGGACAAGAGGAAATGGCCTGAAGTTACACCAGGGGAGGTTTAGATTGGATATTAGGAAAAAATTTTTCACCAGAAGGGTTATCAAGCACTGGAACAAGTTGCCCAGGGAAGTGGTTTAGTCACCATCCCTGGAGGTATTTAAAAGACAGGTAGACATGGTGCTGAGGGACATGGTTTAGTGGTGGTTTTGGCAGCATTAGGTAGATGGTTGGACTCAATCTTAAAGGTCCCTTCTAACCTAGACAATTCTATGATTCTATTACTGGATTTTATACTTACTGATCAATATATCAATCAATTTGAAATACTGTAGAGTTTAATAAACCTGAACTGAATAGGATGAAATCCATTCAGAAATTTTTCTCCTGCTAGTTTTCTATTCCTTGGTATGGAATGGCATGACTTGAGTGCTCTGTTCATTTAACACATTGGATTGCTACTTGACTTCTGATACAAAGCTCAAAGTTGTTATGAACCGACAAGACTTTGTACCTTTACCTTCAGATTTTTCTTTGCTTTAAATTGCACATTGATATAAAATCATTCAAATTCACCACAGACGTGGTTGGGTTCCTTATCAGTGATTAAATGTGCTAGCATTGCTTCTATTTTCTTCATTACTTGGTTATCAGTTGCATTTATTGCATTATTTGCTGTGGTGCATGTCAATCATTATTTCGATGCATGAGTGCACTAGGAACCAAAATCCTAAACTCATGCATGTATAGGCTGAATTTGAGATGAGGCAGTAAGGAAAGCCTCTACTTTATGAACTCTGTCTTTAGATTTTTGGCAGGACACACCAGTGAGATGGGGCTGGGTTCTTCATTTAACAAAATTCTGAGCTTAGAGTGGAGAAGATATCCTTTGACTTGGTGATGGCTCCCTGATTCCCCTTCATCCAAGAGGACGGTGCATGTTCCAGCATGTACTCATGGTCAGGTGCCAGTTGGCATCAACAGGTCCAACTCCTTATACTTCAGGATACTGTGGTTATTTCCATCCTATTCTTCTACCAACTTGTCACTTTGCTCTGTGGGTACTGGGAAGAGTCATACAGTAGTTGTTTCTGTTCAGTATCTTTATTGAGTTAGTTTAGTGGCTTGTGCCAAGGGATATATCAGTGGTACAAGGATTTTTTTGCTCTTCTGCCCAGTGATGTGTCTTGATTGATTTGTGCCCGTGTTGTTTATTCTCTTCACAATTCAGTTTTTCATTTCAAAGACAGTTTTCTCATGCAAAACTTGTATTTCTCTGTGCCAAGGCATGTGGAGGAGGTTGTTGCTCTTTCTCCTCTTCTCAGGAATAAGTTATTGTGCTGACCATTTAACAAAGCCCAGCAGGCTCCTTTTCACACTATTGCCAGTTCACTGAACAGAACTTTTTCTAGTTCAAAGAATTAACATCAGGTGTTTGATAGATATCCAGAATAATAGGCAGTTATGTTATATGCGTCTTCCAACAGAAGCGTTTTTCCTATATCCCTTTCTGGTATGCAAGTTCAAGGTACTCTCCCTCGCCTCCTTCAGAGATCAGCATACTAAAATGAGGTCACACTCCCCTAAATGCCAACATGAATTGGCCAGTTTTATTTTGCTGCGTCTTGCTGTTGTTAAAATGTTTTAATTTTGGCCTTTCTTCTCGCCCTTGTAAGCAATTAATGATTCTGTTGAGGTGCAAATGAGAGGTCTATACTACGGCTGCATCCCAGTTTTATTTCTGATTAAAAGAGATTGGGAAAGAGAAGTACATTGATTCACACAGGTATTGAAGAAGATATTTTAAAAGGAGGATAGGAACACTTGGAGGAAAAAATGCATCATGTTACAATTGTGTTTTAAATTCAGATGAGTGAAAATTGCTCTAGTATAGAATTCCCTTTTTAATACTTTTATTTTTAGCCAACTTGAATTTTTCATGTTGACAACCGGAAGATTAGTGAATATGGTAGAATTGAGGCAAGGAGGTGAAGAGTTAGTAAATCTAAAGATAATTACAGAAATTTCGTAGAAAGACTTTTAGCAGTTCATGTATTTTAGCCCTTCTCTTTGTTACTTTGAGAAAGTTAATGTGCTCCTTAAAGACAAAAGAATTGGACTATTTAGGTATATTGAAGAGGAACAGTATAAAGGGGACTATCAATGAGGCAGGCAGTACCTCTTTACAGAGCGTTTCCCTGTCTCTTGTCATCAGTCCTAGCTCATTCTGTTCATAGGGACACTGCAGTAAAAGCTCAGACACGGCTGAAGATCTCTGGGTGTCAGCTTGTCAGCCTCATAAGTTACCTGTGAAAAAATGTTGTTGTTGTGGTAATTGTTGTTTCTTAATATGATAACTGTGAAAAAACCAAAATAATTGTATTCTCTCATCTGCGATGCACAATTGTATCTAAGTGTCCTTGAAAACCAAGCTTAGGTATTCTTTTCGAGCAATATTGCATTTCAGCTTCTCAGCTCCTACTGACAGGAATACAGACACCTTATAATTTCTGTTTACTTGTTCCTCTTCTGAGTTGCTTGCCTGCAAAAACTGCTGTGTAGCTCTGCTACGGAGAATGGGTCTGTAGTCAGAAAAATGAGGGTATTAGGTCAGTGCCAGTGACATATCTTGGCCTATTTATGTGTGTACTGCATTTGAGATGTCGAAGTAGTCCACAGGGCAAAGAATTGATTACATGTCAGAAAAAATGCTTTTGGCTACTGCAGCCAGTTTGCTCTATTCCAATCAGCTTTTTAGAAGATGTAGCAAGAATAAAGGGAAAAGAATACAGTGTAGGTGGAAGTTTTTCATACTGTTTGTCAAAATCTTTTTGGCTTTTAAGAAATGACAATTTTTTCTTTTTTTAATGTTTTCAATATCTTCCATGTTGCTTAATTTATATTTGATGTGCTAGGAAAAAGACTATGTTCTGAAATTTAAGTCAGTGAGATGAAGCCAAATTAAAGAGGTAATATTCTAACTTTTCAATTTTCTTAAGTAGATTATTCTCAGTCAATATTTATCTCATCAGTAGATGATAGGCTAGCCAAACGTGTAATTTGTCACACATGGATGCTATTTTAAAGAAATTTAATTGCATGTGAACTTTCTGCGCAATTTTTTTTACTGTTCTGATAAATACATTTTAAAAATTAGGGAAGAGCTAACATTTTAAGAAAATACTGGAACATCCTTAATGAGAAAAAGGTAGGCTTAAAAATGCAATTGTATCCCTTCCCCTCCCTTCAGGAAGAAAAAACCTCAGGCAGAAAAAGGAGAAACCTTGTTACATATCTTGAAATACCAGTAAGCACATTATAGCTGCTTTTGGACTGATTGTGGGTGAGAATGAAGCCATGCCACCTCATCAGAGATGGGAGGAAAAACCTTTAGAAACTTGAATCTGTTCTGATTTGTTAGAATATGTGAGTAGGAGACAGTGTTGAAGGAGTTAACCTGTTACGCCTTCTATCCATCCTTCAGAGGATCCAAAGTCTGAGATGCAAAATGTTACAGAAGGTACTAAGAAGATTCGAATTTTAAAAGTTTGGGAATCAAAGTTGGTATAAAGATCATCTACCCCTGTTTAGATTAATTGTCCAATTTGCAAAACTGCTGTGAGTTCTCAGTACTCAAAAACCAGCCTCTAAAAACTAACAGAATTCACTGAATTCATTTTTCCTGTGCTAGGAAAATTACTGTTCCACATGTGAACTTCATTACTTGTGCAGTCATAAAAGCATCATTTAAATAATGATGCTCTTTTTAAAGTAAACACAGAAGACAAATGTCTTAAACCCTGTTCCTGTTAATAGTTTAAAAACACTTCAGAAAAACAGAACCTGTCTGCAGTAGTCCACTTCAGCTATGATGAATGTTAACTCTTAGACTTGCACAGCTTTTCAGTAGCTGATCCAATTTCAGTTCAAGACAGAACTAAAACAAAAGCAAGTTATATTTAGAAACCAAAATTGTAGAAATGTTGAATGATGCTTTCCTGTCTAGTTGTGTCTTGGAGAAGCTTAGCGTGGTGCTTAAAATATGCTGGTTTGTGCTATTAATATAAAATAATCTTCACTGCTGAAGAATAGGGTTTCTGAAGAAGGTTAGGATGTTTTCTGTAGTTTAGCTAGCATTTGCAGTGATTTACTCATGAGTTGCTACTACGTTGAATAGTTATATGCATTTACTTTCATAACATCAGAATTTTACACTATGCCAAGTACTTTGTCAGAAAACTTGAACTCTTATATTTGCAACTGGAAATAGTAATAAGCATCTTCATCCATAGAAGAGTGTTGGGGAAGATGTGCTTATAAATAACCTGCGATAGCATTCCAAATCACAAAGCATGCTCAGCCTGGGATTTGTTCACTTATTTTTTTCATTTGTTGGTTTTTAATTTTGTACAAGACAAATTTTAGCGATGGATTCAGGGAGCATAAGAGGAAAATGTTGAAGCAATCCCAAAGGATTCTGTTAATATTTTCAAACTTGATTTAATGAGGTTTGAGTTCTAACTGGCCAGATAAATGGATGTGTTGAGAAACCTCAGATTCCACTGACTTTTATAGAAATTTGCAGCATTTAGTGCCTTTGAACATCAGGCAATTCACTGAGGATGTAAAACCCCAGTTTTTTACAAGCATGCTTGATTCTTCGAGTCTTCATTCCTAAATTCAAGATAATTAAATCGGTTGTGTCTAGAATAAAAGAGAAGACAAGACCTCCTTTATACCATTTGATCACTTACAGTTATCTGTTTTGTCCTTTTCTCCAAGTTTGCTGATCTTGTCAGGAGTTCATGATGAGCTTTTTGGGAAGGCTATTTGTCCATTTTCATGTATTCTGTATGGCTCTGAAAATGTGAGTCTGTATGAAAAGCATGTAGTGTTTGCCTTGTTCTTACATCAGAAGAATTTTTTCTTTTGTCTATTTTATGCTTGTTTCCAAAGGCTTAAAATGCAAGCTTTGTTTCTGCAATAATGGCTTAGTGTAGGCTTACATTGTTGATCCCCTCAGTAGATGCAATGTAATCCACTTTGGTAATGTGAATTTTTAAACAATCATCAGCCTTTGCTATTAACCCTTCTATACTAATGGTAATACCCTAGAAGAACTACAAAGGAATTTGGTGCTCAAGCTTAACATAAGACTTGAAGGACACTTAGCGGCATTTACATTCCTTAGTCTAGTCTCAATGAATTGCAGAACTGATGTTGAACTTGATTGGTACTGTATTCAATATAAAATAGTTGATTGTGAAGTTGATGCTGAAATACAACTTTGCAGGGGATTTCTTTGGGAAAATATGAAAAATTCCTTGAAAAGTCCTTTGCAATTAAATGCTACTTGAAGGTTTTTCTGTCCCTTGCTTTTGTTTGCTATTTAGCTAGGTCAGTAGTGTACTTTTCTCAGAATGCTTACTTTTTCTTTAAACTAGATACAAATACCTCCTGAAAAGGAATATGCAAGAAGTATTCAGTCACGTTTTTATTTGTAAAGCTATCTGAGAATGACTTTTGTATAAAAATAGGAAAAATACTTAAGGCATTTTACCTGCATTTTTTCCTTTTAATTAGTCTTGTTACATTTTAGTAGCAGATAAAAAAAATTGTCATGACGCATAATAATGTCATTTTTTAAATGCCATTTCTCTCCATTTTTTTTACTCTTACCTGTTAACTGTTCTCCCTACTTACCTCTGTTCTTGTTTGAGAAAGCTGATTAATCAAAGAAAAACTGACTTGATTACATCTTGTATGACCTTTATTATGAAAAGAACATGGATGATTGGATTTTATGTCTCAGCAATCAGAATTACTGCCCTGGGTATCAATAGTCCCACTGCAAAGACCTATCAAAGTTAATCTGTGCATTCTGTCTCCCCTTGGAGTAGTTTGGGTATCTCTCGTGATGCAGTAAAATGAAGAGCTGTCTTCTGCTTCAGTGCACTGTGGGAAAACTGCTCCATGTTTATTGAGACCCAGGTTTTATGAGGAATCGCTGAAGGACTATTAACAGTGTCAGTAACTTAGCTAACATCCTCACTGCAAAATTATTAGCTCAGTTTTGTGAGCTGAACTATCTTACAGTCAAAAAAAAAAAAGCCACCTGGCTTTGAACAACTCATTTAATAGTATGGTTTTTGTGTTTTGGAAGGTAAGAGCAAGAGGTTAGGACCAGTGCAAGAGGGAAGACTAATTCATCAAGAAACATAAACTCACGCAAGTGCAGATTTTCACTATGGTCTTACAGTGTAGAGTGTAACTCAAAACAACATATACCTTCAAAAACTTTAAGAAAAAGCATTATCATAGTGTTTTCAGAAATTAGCATAGATCCTTACCAAGGACAGTGCCAGCCCAAGCAACTCCAGTCTTAAGGTACCTGAAAACAGCTAGACAATTGAGAAGATACACAAGATATGCTAGAAACAAACCTTCTTTTTTTCCCCTCCAGACTGCACCAAAAAGGACAGTCATCATGGGATAATCAAGCAGTCTGCAATAAAGTTAATTAATAGGCTTTATTTTACAGGCTATGTGAATGGAACAGCTGAAGGCAGAAAGAGGGAGGTCTGTAAAACTGTGCTCCATAATACGGGAGTATTCACCAATTGGAGATTACTGCCTGAGAGGCGAGAAATTTTTTGTCCTCCCATAGCTGTGTCTACATGAAGTGAGTTGATTATTTTCAGTTACAGAAAACTCAAGTTCCCTTACAGTTTAGCCTTTAATTAAAAAAAAAAAAAAGCTATGAGGAGAATACGCTGGGTGGGAATTAGTTGGTTATAAATTCTGCTCTTGTTAGTTGGTCTACAGGTGAGTTTGAGGAACAGTATAAAATGTTCATTCTAAAAGGAAATATCTTCTACCTAAGTATATTGAATAGTTGTTGGGTTTTTTTGAGCCTTGCTCGAATATTTTGAAGTTTTTGTTTTACAGTGAGAAATCAAACATTGCAAAAGCATTTCGCCTCATAAATCCAAAGGTATCACATTGTTTAGGTCTTAGATCCCATGAAAATGTTGTACATAATATTTATTAAAGTTCTGTTACTCAATTTTAGGAAATAATAAAATGCTTAACTGAATAATCTCAAAATAAAACTAAGTGTAGGTACCAAAGCATAGGGTATTTTGAAAAGTTGTTCCCTACTCTTCCATTATTGCATAATGAGTAATACCTATATTTTTTTCTAAACTTAATAAAAATGAATGCTTCAAAAGGCACAAATCAAAATACAAGAAATTCCATTTTGAGATTAAAAAGTTCTTTACAATAAGGGTGAGTACTGGAGTCTCCATCCTTGGGGATATTCAATAACTGACTGGACCCAGTCTTAAGCAACCTGCTGCAGCTGACCCTGTTTTGAGGCAGGTTGAACAGATGGACTCCTGAGGTCTCTTCTAACTTCAACCTCAATTCTGTGATCACAAACACAAATATTTAACTTTATAACTAAGAAAAGCAAGGAGGATTCTATGTCAGCTCTGAGAAAAGTCACAATTTCATTTGCTGATTGCAGGCTGTTATGTGCAGATTGGTTTGAGGCAATTGGTGAACTGTGGAATAAACATTATTACAGTAACTATCTTTTTCTTTGTTTTTCTGAAATTGCTTCATTTTGTCTGTTACAGTAGCAAGCACTTTATTTCGATTATATTAGTAAAAAACTAAAATAACTTGGGGAAAAACCAGCAAACATTTTAGATTAAAGTACTGAAAGATCTGGATTTACTAAGGTAGGCTGTATAGGATCAATATAGCTGAGGGATCTTAGAGGAAATATGCAATAATTAGCCAAGGACACAATTAGCAATTAGTGTGTGCTAACACATCCAAATGTTGGCTTCTGACTTCAGAGAGTAGGTTTTGGAAGGTATTGGAAGAGTAGAGAATTACTTTGCATAAAGAAGCAACAGTGGCCCATTGCTTTGGAGCAGCATCTTCAGAATCCAGCTCGGAAAGCAAAAACTGTCTGATAAACCTATGAATTACACTTAAACAGCTTTTTAAACTAGGTCAACAACATACTAAAACTTAAAACATATAGATAGAATTTGTTTCTCGGATACCTTGGCAGGATAATTTTACAGCTACTGTGTTATGTTGTAGAAGCTGAAAAGGTACAAAAAGAATCTGTGTGTGTTTAACAAAGTTCTGCCGCATTAGGTGGTTCTGTGTGGTGGTTACGCCCATGGCAAATGTCAAAAAAAAATAAACATAATGGAAGTCAGTTAGGATTTAATAAAAGATTCCATACCCAAGTCAGTTCTGTATTTAGGACCATGTCTACTTTTACATTTGGGTGAAACTTGAGTATTCTGATGATTATGGAAAAGGAACAATCCTTACAGTGTAAGTATTAAATAATTTTGTTTCTATTTATTCTTTAAAAGTTTTTAGTTGTAGGAAGACAAATAAAACAGTCAAAGTAAGCATCACTGGTTAATTGTATGAATTTTATGCTGTTAGCCAAATACGGTAATTAATGTTGACCAGCAGCTCTGAGTTGTCTGAATCTCATGATTTAATTTCAGAAAACGAGAGAATATTTTAAGTATTTTTCTAGTGTCTGGTTTTGATGCTTTTTTGTAAAAGGCTTATTTCTGAAAGAAGGTGTGATTTGAATGCCAGTTAAGATAAAGATGCCAGACTTGTTTTACAGTGCAACCTGAAAGGACATAGGTTATAGAAACCTTATCACTAGTTGGAAGTACTGAAGAACTTCAGATCTGAGTGGCATTGGTCCAGAACAGCTTCAATATGAGAAAGATTGAAACTTGAAATTTTTGGATCCGTGTGAGTATGATAGTATTTCCAATTTTACTACCCCCTTAAATGTGGGTATTGTGCATGTTTTGTCTCTTGATGCTCCATCCTCTGCCTGAAGTCTGTATGAATTCTGGAAAAAGGTTTATGGAGTGCCTCTCCAAATGGATTTTAGTCCTGTAAAATCTCATAAGCTGTTACTACCTTTGGTGAAGCATGGAGATGGTTGGGATTGTGTCTGAAAATTATAGCCAAGGGGTGACGACTTGTGAATCATTTCTGATTTTGTATCTATGTTTGTCAGAAACTCTGTGTGCAAGGGAGACTACAAATGAGTATGGTACTTTTCTGCTTTTTTTTTTAAACTTCCATTCTATATTGTAATTCCTAAAAGCAGTTATCCAGAGCTAATAATAGAAATATTTAAAATGTCATGAGCTTAGTTACATGGATTCAGCCTTGTATGATTTGTTAGTTAGTGCCTAGACAGATTACTCTGCATAGTTGCTATCCCACACAAGCAAATGATTACCCATTAAGAAAATCTGATTATCTGAATGTGATGATCTGGGGTTGCATAACATCAAAAAAATATTGGGAAGTTTTAAATGAAGGAGCTAATCACTGGCTGTTTCAGCAGAAAAGGCCAGAGGGGGGAATCTAGCTGCAGGAGATCCTAAGTTTTGAGTTGAATCCAAGTATAGGAGGCGGGGTAAAATAAGAAACGAAATGCTGGGCTTCAGGAAGTTCATCTCAAAACATTAAGAAAAGAGTGAGATTTGATAGGAGTCAGGGAACCATAAAATTGCTATGCTGCTTGATAAAGACCTCTGTTTCTTCTGCTGCTTAAAATTCTTCAGGAGACAATACTTGTGTACAAAATGATCTCATTAAACTGAAACTATCAATAATGTTTATAAATGGGGGAAAAATACTATTAAGAAATGCATTTAATGAAAGATGCTATGTTTAAAAGGGAAATGACAAATGGAGAACAGCCTATGCAGAAACAGTATCCAGGATATTAGTGCATTGCTGGATATTTGCTCAGTATTCAGCCAGGATGTTATTCAGAAATGCAATGTTTTTTCTATAAATTGCATTTTAAGACCGTAGTGTACAGTATGTGCATTTCAGGCATAGAGTAGACACAGTAGGCTATTTATTCTGGTCAAGTTCATATTGGGGGGATGTCTGTTGCAAATTTACATTTAGGATTTTGCCGACTATGCCAATTTGTTGCAAATCTTGATTTTACACAACTTTGAGTTAGCAGCAATTTAAGGTTTATTAACACTGTTATGGTAAATAACAGGATTAGATTGTATGACACTTAACAATACTTAATCATTAGCCAATCAACAAAGTGATTTAATAAAATTTGCTGTAATCAACACAGCAACTTAGAGACTCGAAAATGGCAAGGTACACACAAGACTTCAGGCAGTTTCCTAAATCAAATCACACATGCACAAATACACACACCAGATATAGAGGTTAAATTTATGATCAAGATTTTTCTCTTTCTGCAAATTGTAGTACATTATTGGTATCGAACAATCTTTGAACCTCGTGAAATCTAATTGCAGTGAATTACTCTTCTCCTTCATCAGTGTTTGTCAGCAAATGATCTTTGGACCCTTCTTCATTGGCTCTCTCAGCAGACAATCTTTGAACATCGTGAAATCTACCCTGAGAGGTGTCTCAGCTCAGGGGAGATACTGGGTCATAGCCCACTGTGATCCTGGAGAGCTCAAAGGATCTCGCTTAGGATCACTGTTTATAGGATTGCGAGATGATTGACTTTGGTTAGTGTTTTTCTGTTTTAGCCACAATTCTTGTCAGGAAATTTTGGTACCTTCCAGATCAGGCTACAATCCAGGCAGCAGGAGTTTCAGGTACTGTTAGGGAGTGCCTGATCATCCTAACTCACTGCACTTGTAACCAAGACAAGAGAGTGCCGGATTGTCTCAATTCACTGCACTTCTAACCAAGACAAAACTGCCAAAATCTTGATCTTAAATTAACCTCTCTATCTGTGTGTGTGTTTGTGTGTGTGTGATTTGACTTAGGAAACTGTCATTAGCCTCGCGTGAACCTTGCCATTTTTGATTCTCTAAGTTGCTGTGAACCTCATGAGGTTCAACAAGGCCAAGTGCAAGGTCCTGCACATGGATCGGGGCAACCCCCAGTATCAATACAGGCTGGGGGATGAAGGGATTGAGAGCAGCCCTGCCAAGAAGGACTTGGGAGTACTGGTGGATGGAAAGCTGGACATCAGTCCACAGTGTGTGCTTGCAGCCCAGAAGGCCAAACATATCCCGGGATGCATCAAAACAAGCGTGGCCAACAGGTTGGGGGAGCTGATTCTGCCCTTCTGCTCGCTCTGGTGAGACCCCAGCTGGAATACTGTGTCCAACTCTGGACCCCTCAGCACAGGAAAGACATGAACCTGTTGAAGTGGGTCCAGAGGAGGGCCACAAAAATGATCAGAGGGCTGGAGCACCCCTCCGATGGGGACAGGCTGAGAGAGTTGGAGTTGTTCAGCCTGGCGAAGAGAAGGCTCTGGGGAGACCTATTGTAGTCTTTCAGTACTTAAAGGGAGCTTGTAAGAAACTAGGGTACAAACCAGTGAACAGGTTGGCCTAAGAGTTCGTAGATGTCCCATCCCTGGAAGTGTGCAAGACCAGGCTGGAGGGGGCTCTGAGCAACCTGATCTAGTTGAAGATGTCCCTGCTTATTGTGGGGGAGGTTGGACTGGATGACTTTTAAAGGTCCCTTCCAGCCCAAACTATTCTATGATTCTATGAATACAATGTTGGCTTACCCTGACATCGCAACGTGGCCCAGGGGAAGCTGCACTACCATAGTCAGGCAGAGTGCTGTAGCCAGTTTCACTGCATCTCTCTTGGAGAAAGATGTGGACAAATTAAGAGGGGTCCAGTAGAGAACAAAATAAGTGGGAGGTTTAGTAAAAGCAGTGAATGAGGTAAATTTGAAAGAATTAGTTTTGTTTAGTTTAGAAAACAGAAGATTCAATGCTAATATAGCAGCTTTCAAACATGAAAACTTGAGGGAAGGCTGATACCTTGATCAGGAGAGGAAGTAGGAAGGATATTTGAGTTAAATAGAAGAGCAAATACAGTTGATTGCTGAGATAAGCTGCTTGTGAGGAGTGCCTACTCAAGACTACTGAAGGTGGACCCCTCAGTAGAGCTGAGCTTAGGAGAGAAGTTGGGAAAACAGGAATTCTCTAGAATGGGTAAGATATACTGGGATGCGCTTGAGTTCCTTCCAAATCCTTTATTTACATATTTTTTTCATAGTATATTATAACTTAAGATTCATACAGCAGGCTGCTGCTACAGTAATGATTTCAGATTATGAATTTTAATTATATGGGTATATATTATGTAAGAAAGAATGAATTTTAAAGATATTACACAGAAAGAATATGAAAGTTCTCAGAGAAAATTGGAAAGAGGCACTCTTAGCTACCACTGAAGAAGAATTATGCTATTAGAAACATTTGCAAAGCTCTCTACTAAGAATATATGGATTCAACACGCTGTTTGTCCAGCTGTGAGCTTGGCATACTTACTGTGAAGTCTTCCTACCTGTATGATCCAGAGGTCCACAGACTGGTTGGAAGTGACTGCTGATCTGCAGTGCCCTTTCTTTTTTTGCTGAACAAAGCCCTAGGAACAAGCAGCAGAGGAATACTGTCACCTTAAAGAATTAGATAAAATTAAGATTGTGGACCTATGTGATGATGTTGAATCTGTTTGAGGGACTAGGAATCATCAGACAAGTAATTGTCTGGATGTTTCAGCCTTAGATTTTAGAGCTTTCTCATTCACTCTCAAACTACTTTTGCTCTCTTCCCTTTTTTTAATCTTTTTCCTCTTCCTGTTGTTGCTTCTGTCTGTTTGGCTACCATGAGATCCTATCTGCTATCACTCTGCTGCTTTTCAAGTTTTACTTTGGAGTACGGATGCTGTAAATGCAGTTAAATCCTGTGTACTCTGTGGTGCTACTCTGTTCATTAATTGCATATAGATTTTTTCTTCACATGCCGTAGAGATCAATATTCCAGTAGAAAGGGTAGAGAACTGTAGCAGTTCAAAATAGGTGTCCATCATAGTACACCACTGATGGGAATTTAGCTCGGTTGGAAGTATTGATGTGCCACTGGTATTGCATAGTGTATCTACCATCTTCATAAAAAGTTAAATAAATGGACCAGATAAGATTGCATTAGTTGAAAAAACCCTATAAAATAATAAATATAAATAACCTACATGGCTTACTCAGTACTATATGTTCTGTGTCAAAATCTGGCAAGTTGCTGTTTTGTCTCACTTGCCATTCTTTATCTTGGGGCAGGTATGAGTGGCATGGAATGGACATGGGGGAGGTTGTTGATTTTTGGTAAGGCATTACTGTGAGAATTCTCGCTTAATGGTTGTCCTTAGCTTAGGTTGGAGAAAGTGTCAGTACATTGAAAAGTCTTTTTTTGCGCACTTGGGTTTTTTATACACTGTATGGATTGTCAAAGCTTAAAAAAAAATACTTTTCTGTGTATTTCCTGTGCTAAAGTATTGTGTGTTAGCCATATTAATACATTGGAACATGATAAATGTAATTAAATTGATAAAATGGACTTCCCATACCTGTAAACCAGAAACCCATTAGGAAGGATGATCATCACTTCAATTCATATTTTCTGAATAAAAACTATCACAGCAAACTAGGAATAGTTCCAGTAAAGCTAAATCTTTTAAACTCTAGTAAAGTTGAAAAAGTCTTTTTTACGATAGAGTGATAGAGTAGTTCCTTCAGGTGGCATAAATGCAGCGGGGTAATATGGCATCTCAGTAATTTATACTTTAAAACATTACATTAATTACTACACTTTCTTCTGGATCAGTATGATTGTTTCCAGTAATGTCAGTCGCCTACTCAACACTTCTTGTTTATTGGAAATGGAACAATTTTGGATGAGCCCCAAATTGCTTGGTATTCATTTTTTCGTCCAACAGACCAGTTTTTGATCACTTCTCTAATCTCTTTCCAAACCAAACCAGCTAATTTTAGACAAAGTATCGGTGCAGCTGACAAAGCAGTGATCTAATATTGCAGAAACATACAGCACAATGAATGATGATACCAGCACTTGTTATTCAGAGGATAAAAACATAAGAGTTAAGTTGTCACTAAGAAATACAATCCTATGATTACTTCAATGTCAGACGATGTACATTATGATTTTTCTTAAAGAAATAAATGCTAGTAAACTACAGAATAGCAACATGTTACTACAGTTTCTCCCAGCGTTCCCTATTAATTATTTTCATGTCAGCAGTGTCAAGCAGATTTTCTGGGCACACAAATGAGGAAAAGCCTTATCAGATGCGTGGCATATGTACCTGATACACAGTGAAGAGATAGGCATAAGCATTAAAGGCTTGCCAAAGCTGACTTCCATGTTAATGTTTTTAAACAGAAATTTAACTCCATCTACCAAAGATGTTTCAGAAAAATAGAAGAGAATTAATCTCTTAAATGTGCGTAAGTTCTTGTATCTGCCAAGGATGAGAGTTCATTTACAGGGGTAATTGCATATGTGGGCCTGAAAATGAACCATTATTTATCTAGGACATTTTGCTCTTTTATAAGTCTTAAACACTGAAGCTACATTGTGACTGTTTATTAGAAAGTGTAGATCTGTAAGACAATAACCTATTTAGGGTGCTTTATTCCTCTGATTCAGTTCTCTGGTCTACACTTGGCAGTAAACATAAATATGAGGGGATAAAACTGCTAAATACAAAATTTTCATAATACATTTTCTGAACATTGTAGTGATATTCTTTTGATAATATAGGTCAGTTTGCTAGGAAGTTATTGCATATTTATATGAAATGCAGAAGAATTTCAACTATGAATTGCTAGACAGTGTGTATAATCTTCACTTTTAGAGTCTGCTGTCTCAAAAAGTAGGAGTCAAACTGTAAAGCTGGTGACTTTTCATGCTAGCCAGCAGACTTCCCAAAGAAAGAAATTCAGCTGTGACACCACCATAACTGTAATAGCTGGATGATTTGGACACCACTCAAAAATGTTTCTGTCTTAGTGGCATACCAGAAGAGACTATGTGTCGGTGACTTGTATTTGCATGAGTACTGCTTTGTCAGATGTAATTTATCTGGGGATACTGGGAATAACTCTCCCTTGCACTGCAAGAATGCAACCCAGTTTTTTCCCCCCTCTTTTAAGCCCAAGTCATTACTATATTATTTGCATTATGCTAGAGACGCCAGTGGGTTTTCAGGAAAATCTATTTTTCTGAGCACTTGGCAACCGTACAGCAAGACAGTCCACAATCTCAAGAGCGTGCATAGATAACATGGGAAGTAAGAGCCCAGGGAGACATGTTGATTTGTTCAGTGTTGTGCCGCTCGTTCATGCTGGTCAGAAGTACTCATGTTCTTCACAGCTTATTACCCTGACAGTCTACTGTGTTGTCAGATTTTCAGGCTAGAAACAATTTATTTGAACTTAAATAATGCAGCTCTGCTGACATGATAAGGGTCTAAAAAAAAAAAATTGCAAATGGAAATGGTAAAGCTATATAGTTTACTTGTATGCAATTTGGAAAGTTGAAGGAATATATTCTCTTCAAGGAGGAGGTGCTTTGGAGGTGGGAATTTGTAATTTTTCAAGACACCTGAATGGTCTTGATCCACTAGTGGAATAGGTATTTCTTCTCAGTTCTTGTTTCTTACTCTCCATGGAGACTAAGATGCTTTCTAAGATTTTTTTTTTTTTTGTTATCATTTTAATCTTTCTTTGGAAATGCAGCCTGGAATATGGCCGTGTTCTCAAATTTTAATCTCTGTCCTTCTGCATGCTTTGTGTTTTGAACACATTTTGTGAACCAGTAGTGACAGTAGCATCTGTTGGAGGTGATCTTTATTGCACCTTGAAGAAAAGCTATTGACTTGTAGCAGATTGGTCAAGTTGGTCTGATGTTTGTCAAAAATAGCTCAAGACATGGTCCTAAATATAACAGTAATAAAGACCTGGATGTAGCAAGTACGTAGGTTAAGGAAAAACAAGTAAAAGCAACCAAGTAAACCCACCCAGCTTAGTGGGATTTTCTAAACATTTGAGATCATTGCGTTCTAATGGCATAATTTTACAGGGCCTGATTTTAGGCTCCCAAAACTGATAAAATCTCAATGACTGAGTTTGTGGAATGCGGATATTGTTAAGGCTAAGTACCCTTAATGAATTTACTTTTCTTTCCTTTTCTTAACTTCTCTTTATGATCACAGGGGTTTTTTTTATCCCAGCTGTACAGGTTAGGGACATGGTGCTCAATCCTCAACTCCATTATTATTTTTAATCTTTTTATTCTGATTCAGTGATCTATTATTTTCATACAATCGTTTAGGTTGGAAAAGACCTTTAAGACCATCCAGTCCAACCATTGACCCTACTCTACCAGGTCTGCCACTAAACCATGTCTCTAAGCACCACATCTACACGACTTTTAAACACATCTCGGGATGGTGACTCAACCACCTCCCTGGGCAGCCTCTTCCAATGTTTGATAACTCTTTCAATGAAAAATTTTTTCCTAATGTCCAGCTTAAACCTCCCCTGGTGCAACTTGAACCCATCTCCTCTTGTCCTATCGCTAGTTACTTGGGAGAAGAGACCAGCGCCCATCTCACTACAACCTCCTTTCAGGTAGTTGTAGAGAGCAATAAGGTCTCCCCTCAGCCTTCTCTTCTCCAGACTAAACAATCTTAATTCCTTCAGCCGCTCCTCATAAGACATGTTCTCCAGACCCCTCACCAGCTTTGTTGCCCTTCTCTGGACACGCTCCAGCACCTCAATGTCCCTCCTAGACTGGGGCGCCCAAAACTGAACACGGTACTCAAGCTGTGGCCTCACCAGCGCAGAGTACAGGGGCACGATCACTTCCCTACTCCTGCTGGCCACACTCTTCTTGATACAGGTCAAGATGCCATTGGCCTTCTTGGCTACCTGGGTGCACTGCTGGCTCATGTGTAGCCAGTTGGCCACCAGGACCCCCAGATCCTTTTCTGCCAGGTAGCTTTCCAGCCACTCCTCCCCAAGCCTGTAGCGTTGCCTGGGGTTGTTGTGACCCAAGTGCAGGACCCGGCACTTGGCCTTGTTAAACCTCATGCAGTTGGCTTCAGCCCATCGATCCAGTCTGTCCAGATCTCTCTGCAGAGCCTTCCTACCCTCGAGCAGATCAACACTGCCGCTTAATTTGGTGTCATCTGCAAACTTACGGAGGGTGCACTCAGTCCCCTCATCCAGATCATCAATAAAGATATTAAACAAGGCTGACCCCAAAACTGAGCCCTGAGGAACACTGCTTGAGACCTGCCGCCAGCTGGATTTAACGCCATTCACCACAACTCTCTGGGCTCGGCCATCCAGCCAGTTTTTAATCCAGCAAAGAGTACACCTGTCTAAGCCACGGGCTGCCAGCTTCTCTAGCAGAATGCTAGACTGTGTCGAAGGCCTTACTAAAGTCCATGATCTTTTTCTTGTGTGGTATGTATTGGCCATCTACTCTTTCTTTTCTCGCTGTTTTGGTGCTGCTTGTATGGAGGAGGGGAACTCTTTCTGATTTTCTGTCTTCTTCCTTATTATCTTCTTGGATCGAGCTCCTAGCAAATTCACTGAGGAAATAATTTAACCTAACCTAATCTCCCATTGTGCTTATGTTCAGGACAAAAAAAATTTGCAGGATCTTCTGAGGAACAGACCTGGTTATACCAGTGGTCTCAGTGCAAGATGGAAAAAGCTAATGTAAAACATTGCTCATTATTAGAATTACTATAATTTAATGTGTCACTGAAACAGCCATATTTTTCTATCTGTCAGTTAAAGCATGTTAGCCTTTAATAACCAATTAAGGCTAATGTTCACATTGGATATTACAACAATCCAAGGAACCTTCCATTTGCTCAGGTGAAATATGCTTTCAGCGCCACGGATGGACTATCTTATGGCCTTAGATTTGTTTTTACAGGTCTTGGTTGTGACAGGTATGTCAAAATTCCCTCAAGTTAAAATCAGTGAAGCGACCAGGTCAGGAAAAAAGCTAGCCTATGTAAAACTATGCTTTGGTTCTTAAAGCAGTAAGCATTTTATCTGGTATAAACGAGAATTGTTTTGAACAAATTTATAGTAATTCATTAATTCTGAAATGAGTATGTTTCTTTCCTTTTTGAAAAATAATTCATGAGACTTTCAGTGTATTACTCAGATAAAGACTAATGTTTACAGCTGAGGTTTGCTATCTAATTTTGGGGATTTTGACTGAAGCATTTGTGTATTTAGGTAATCTTTTTCCTAGCGTATCCTTTTTCCTGAGAAAACATACTTGAACTGTGTACTTCTCCGACAAGGCTTTTATATTTGATATGTTTGCTGTGAAGTTTCATGAAAAAATGGTTGAAATCAGTCTCTATTACAAGAAGACAAAAATAAACGCTGGAAAAAAGTAATGGGTTTTTCCAGTAAATGAGGGCTAAATAAGCAGGCTTCCATTGAAAGGCACTATGTGGCAGAATTTACCCCCTTTTAAATTATCAGATTAAAATAAAATTATAATTGCCTTTTGAGTGGTTTTGTATTCATCTCTACAATTAGCAGTGCTGTGTTTAACAGATAGGTTTGCCGTTCTTGATGGATCTAAATGTTTGCATTTTTTGATGGATGAAGAACGGCTAGGAGGTGGAAGTAGTAGTGAGTGTATCTCAGGATCTGAATTTTTTTGAGGTATCCTCTTGAAGTTGATGTCCAGAGATAGAAAAAAAACTTACCACTGTGGTTTAAATTAAGTGCTAATAGTGGCATTACTGCTTTTTGATTGCTCATATTTAGGGAACAATATGTTTTGTCTTGCCAATTGACAGTAATTGGTCGGAATGACCCCACCAATGCTGTCTTCCTGCAGAATATAAGGGATTTGGAGACTGCCAGTAGCAGGTGTTAAGTTTATAACTTTCCCTATGGCCTTCTTACTCTTAGCCAAAGTGTGTCAATTTTGTACCCAGCTGTTTTTACTTGTTTTCTTTTAACAACCTTCATTTGGACTCTTACTTTATAAAATCACCTAACCTGAAAGAAGGGTGAGGTTCTCCTGGTGATGTTAATATTCCTCTTGATTGGATGTGAACTACATTAGTTTTTTCTCTTTGATCAAATATTGCATATCGCTTCATAGGGTAGAACAACTTCTGACAACAAAACATTCAAGCATAGCCTTTTTCAATAAATCAATGTGGGTTTTTTTGTTGTTTGTTTTTTGTTGTTGTTTGTTTTTGTTTTTGTTTTTTTGCAAAGTGTCTTCTGGTAAATTGGCTTAGAGCCTTCGTATGACAGATCACAGAGGTGGTGTGCAAGTATCCTTGATGTTGGCCATGGGGCAAGGAATTAAGTGGGGCTTCTGAGCTATCTGAATGCTGATGGTTGCTCTCACTTTCCCCATCATCATAGCCTATAGCTTGGAAAAGATGATGTGGAAAATGGGCAAAATCATTAGCTCATTCAGCTGAGCCAACAGTCTCTTTTCTTGTGTTGATCACACACTCATGCTTCCAAACATTCATCAGCTTCTGGCATGGCTGCCTAATATCCCAATTTAAAGGATAACAGAGCTATTTTTACAAGACGAGTTCCTTCGGAATTGCATAGGGTAATTCCTCCAGGGTTCTTGGTTCCAACATATTTTCATCTTATAAAGCAGATCTGTGCCTTTAAAATACAATTAAAACATAAAGGTATAAAACTGTAATAAATAAACAATATAAAGAAATCTTAAACAACTGCATGTAGTGATCTGGTGGTGTACCTGGGATGAGAATAGCTGATTTTAGCATCTATGCCTACCCCACTAATTCTGAACATTCTTGATCGATTGCTTTCAAAAGATTCCATTTTCCAAACTTTGGTTTAAACAACCTATGGATACCTTCTGAAAGGCCACCATCCAACTTATTCACTTATTCTCTCTGCTTCCCATGGAAACCATTGACTTTGATAACTTAATACTGCTGTGCTTTGACTTCTTTTATATAGATGAACTTCAATGCTGTTTTTCATAGAACATTTGAAAAAAAAAAATGCATTCAGTGAAGGTTTTCCCTGCCAGCCATTTGTACTCACATAGCAGGTTACAGCATTACTGGTCTCGGAACTGTTGTACTTTAATACTAACTCCTGTAGAGAAGTAGGACATGAAACAGGTACGTACTATCAGTCTAGTTTGCCAGGTGTAAATAATATAAATATTATAAATTTGTATAACTATATATTTATATAGATATAAATAAAGGGTAAGCACACATCCATCTCAACCCTTTTTACTGCCTCCCTACAAATAATGTTATATTTAAGTTAATTTTACATTAATTTTAATACCATATTTATAGTTTATACTCATAAAGCAATGCATTAAAAATCTGGCTAATAAATGTCTCTTTATGGTTTGTGACCTTGCATCTTTTTTCCTACTTCCAAGTCTTTAACTCGCCCCCGCCCCTGTTGATATATTACCAGTTAAAATTCATTATTCGCCTTCAGATTTAACATTGTGAACTTTTGTCCAATTGATTATTACCTTCCCTTGTTTGGATTTCTTTTTATTTTAATATGCTACTTTGCATGAGTTTGGAAAATAAGAAGCGGTCTCAGTATTTGTCATTCTTTATTTAGACAGGATTTAACTTCAGTAGAATAGCAAGTGGATAAAATGAGCTGTTTTCATCCAGCCGAAAGTTTAATCTAGCGGAACACTACTGATTATATTCACTTGACAGGGTTAGTAATTATATTTAGGGAAGGCACATTGTTTCTTTCTGCCATGCTGCCATAAAATAAAGGTTTGCTGATTGTTGTTGCAAAAATTGGGCCCTCTTTGTATTGTAATAGTCTAAAAATAAAACTGATACTCTCTGGGCAACCATTATGGTTTATAGCAACTGGTGTCACACAGATTTCTGAAATTATGCCTGTGTGTCGAGCACCCAGAATTTTCAGGCTTTTTCCATTTTAATCAAAACCAACTGTGTCATTCTGTTCCCTCTCCTTTTTCCAACCAATATTTGGTTTCTGTTGTATGATTTATGAGTACCTGTTGTAGTCTTTTGTGTTGATAGTGTTTACCCATCTGGGCTGTCTCAATTTTAGCCCAGCGTAATGTGTCTTTTGGCCAGTCTGCTCTGTGCTGTCGGTCTCTGTTTCCTGCAATGAAAATGCACAAGGAATTTAGCACCTGTGAAGTGATTCCAGAAGGAGGTAACATCAGTGAATCCATTACTTACTCCTGTTGTTGTTGCAATAAAGTAATCCTTAAGATCAAGAAAAAAGCACAAACTCAATGATAGAACAGTCAGTAGGAGTAATTTAAAAGAATCAGGATTCACTTCTTGTTAAACATACCTAAAGGAAAAAAAGCTCCTTCTCATGAAGTTAAAACAATTTTCTCTGTACGTTTTTGTATTTTCATTGTTGTAGTCTATGAGGAAGGGTATTTACATTGAAGGGTGTTTTTCTGTTCTGTGAAAGTTCTGACTATTTTACTAGAAAATAGAAGATATTTATACAAAGATGGAATGCACTCTAGATTACAAAAGAAGCTTTTCACACTGAGATGTGAATCCAGTGAGCCAAATTGCATTTAGAAGAAAAGAGTTTTATATATCTCTCTTAATTCACAAACTTATCATAGGCTCAAAAATCATAAGATAAAGCACCTCTTCTTGTGTTTGAGTGCCATTGTGCATCAGAAGTAATCGCTGATGAACTGGTTAAATGGTGATGTATAAATACCATCTGGAATTGTTTGTTGGATGGCAATTTTGCCTGTTTTTCCTAGACCGTAAGGTTTTTCTTCCCCACATTTGAAAGCTTTGATAAATGAAAAATGTACATATAAGTAATGTGAATTAGATTACACTAAAAAGTTGTATAAATTAAGAAAACTTTTATATAAGCACTTCCTTTACTCTTCACCTATAATTTGGTTTAAATGGGTAGAGCTGACTGACAACACAGGCTAACAGTTAATGGAGGACAGGAGGGAATGTGTTTTTTCTCCAGAGTGCCCCCAAGTGACACCTCTCCAGTGGCTGAGTAAGCAGCCTTGAATCTTTGTTTGGTGTTCTTGCATAGTGTTTTTTTAAACAAACCAGCCTCTTTTGGTAAGCATTTTAATGCTTCTTTAAAAAAAACAAAAAACCCTATATAGGTTTTACATATTCTACATATTTATTATGCATATAAACGGGATGGAAATAGGAAATATCTACAGACCTTATTGTGAGAGGACTCTCAGTATTTTTTCATTTTATCAGAGAAACAGGAAGTCTGCTAGCAACTTTTTTTTTCATTGTAGTGTGAAAAAGATCTAAGAATTTTTGAATCCTAATTTGGATTTTTTGAGGAGTTGGTTATAGTACATAGTACTTGCTGTGTTGGTATGTTTGCCCACTGTGTTTTATTTCTGCGTTCATATAGGTCATAGGTATGCTTATCCTTATTTGCCTTAATTGTTTAATTTTTTACAGCTTTGCTGTCTTTTAATAGACATCTGTAGAAATATCTTCACACTGATATATTTGGGTTTTTTATTTAAAATGCCATCTATTTATATAAGGCTAGACAACTGGAAGGAAGCACTGCGTATTACTGGAGCTAACATGATTGAGTGTTTTATTGTACACTTGAAGAAGCAGACAGGTTGTATGATGAATCTGGTTCATGCTGTAATGATCTGAACCTGATTGATGATATGAACCTGATTGTTTATCTGCGCCTTTTCAAGAGACATAAAAAAATTTTAATTATACAACTCATAGGAAAATACATTTATATCAGATACACATTATCAAAAGATAAACATCTGGGATTACTTCTACAAAGCCAATAGAGTGCATTAGCAAAATGTTTGAACGTTTCTGACACACAGTATTTTTTAAAAATATAGTTCAGTATTATGTGTTAATTATCTTAAATATTAAGATGTGTGTGCACTGTTTTGTGCTTTTGTCATCTGCTTTGTGTGTATGGAACAATAATAGCTTAATCATATTATAGTTACAGTTTATCCTTTAGAAATTAATGTAATTCAAAACCAGCTGTTGAAGTTAAGAAATTCAAGAATTTTACAGTAGAAACATGTTGGTTTTCCCAGGATATGCAGGTAAATGCAGTGCCTGGAATAGATTTGAAAAGTCAAATATTAGCATAAAGTACAGTAGGAACAGTGCAAGCTTACCAGTCAACTGTTCCAGGAAATATTATAAAGCTTCCTAAATTGTATCTAGTAATTCAAATTGAGTCCTCTCTACCAGCACCCAGCAAATGTTTCTTGAGGATCCAATACATGTCTTTTTCTCTAAATTTCTTGACTGCTTTGTCTTTATTCAGGTCATGGAGGCTGTGAGCAGTGATCCTCTCTACTGCTGTTCATAAATGTTTGGGGAATGCACATTCTTTCTACATGCTACATTGATAAAGAACCTTCATTAGTGTAGGCCCTAAATGTGAAATGTGCTGCTTCATCCTCTAAAGGATTCTATCACTTCATTAATTATCACTGGTTATTTTCATAGGGAGACCCATTGAAAAGCATACTCTTTTAAGCTTACTGGGTTGTATTAGTAGCTCCCCGGCGGTGTCGCTCTGTGATTTCTACAGACAAGGTCAGTCTGTGTTTCATCTGCCCCATCTCTCTGTGAAATTTTAAATTTACTTTAAGGTAAAACATAACGGCATCTATCTTGTGAAAAATAACCACTGTATTTGTTGCTTGTAGTTTGCTTTTTATTGAGTGTAAAAGCAACCTTATCCTTGAACGTGACCCTTCTGCCAAGCATCTAAGTTGATATTGAAGCATCAGCACTTGGATGTGGTGTAAGATGTGATCTTTGTTTCCTAATTACCTATTTGTGGGCTCAGTGCATGACTGAATGACTAAAAGTCTGGGAGATGAGGCTTCACCGTCACCTGTACTCTGCCAGACAGGTAGTCTGAAGCCTTACCTTGTTCTGGTAAAGCATCAGTGAAGCAGATACTGCCTTTGTTTTAAACTGAGATCCCTGTAATCAATGGTTGTATTATATATGCAAAGTTCCCTACTACAAAAATTGCTTTTGATGTGATTTCTGTGTATGCTGTTTGGATTACAGCTCATCTTAATAGTGATATTGCTGTCAGTGGGCTTTGGAGAAAAGATAATGAACTTTGTATGTTGATACATCTACCGGAGAAGTTTCTGAACCTTCTTCATTGCTGTCTCTTTGAGAACATGACAGTAATATCTATCATTATGTTGGGCTATGGCTTTTGTATTGCTTGTACCTTTTAATTTTTGTGCAAAATCAAAAGGACATAACGTCTGCTCTTATTTGTTGAACGATCTCCTAATTGCTGCTGGCACAACACAAGCGTATAGGGATGATATCTGTGCGAGATTTTTGTTTGCGTGTTCTCTATCAATTTCCTTCTAGCTTTAGGTACTTGACTGAACCAGTGTGTCACAGTGATTGGTACTTAGTGTCAGTTCACAGATCTGAAAAATACATTGCTGTAGCTTATTTTGCTCTGGCTTTGCTGAACCTGTTCAGTTCCTGCTCAGAATGTAGCAGAAAGTTGGGGGGTTTTATATTCCTTTTACTTTTCAGTGGATTAAGATTTATTTCATACATATTTCTTCTCTGATGACATTGTTTTACCTTTTCTGTAGGTAGTCACAACTTCTCTAGGTAAAAGTTTAAAGAGGTGGTGTGATTTTTGTTAGTATGTAGAATGAGTTGTAGCTATTGTGTCTAAAGATTGTGGCTATACAAAAGTGCTAAATTAGGAAAAAGAAAAGTTGTTATTCTTAAAACAAATGATTCCCATGAATGATACGCTTAGACTGATTTTGTGTTTTAATACTGTTTAAAAGCTTGCTGATAACATCTAATATCAGTAGTGAATTCTGAGCACTATGGCATCTTGTCACAGTACTTATTCAATTTTAGAAAGTAAATTTGTTTGAGAACAGAGATGAGCAAGTATCGATTAGTCCTCATTACTTGACTCTGACTTCTGACCGGGCTCACGTACCCTCTGTCAACCCGTGTCACGTGCAGGTGCAAGAAGCATGGTGGCAGGAGAGTCATCACAACGAAACCTGTTTTCTCTTTTATATACAATTAGCAGAAAATACATTTTGTGCCTTTGTAGAGCTTCAGATTTTGGAATGATTTTGATGACCTAGCAAGCATGTCTTACTCCTAAGTTTGGGTTGGCTGCCTAATGTTTGGTAGGTGGATATAAGACAAGGGGGTGAAGATTGCACTTCTTTCCTGGGGAAAAAATAAGGAATATAAATAAAACTGACTTTTGCAAGATAGGATTTAAAACTCAAAGTAAACCTCTGTTTTATTTGTTTTGAAGGATCTGAGGACAGAATTGTCGTTTCCCTATTTTCAGTTCAAAGAAAAGCATTGAAAACATTAGCCTGTTTTTTCTTGTGTTTTGAATTCAGCTAACATTTTCATATTTCTTACAACAAAACATTTTTTGGCTTTAATGTTTAATTCAAATTCAGTTCTGAAGGTAGTACTTCCTTATGAGTAAATACAGTAATATAGTATGGACAAGAATGAAAATGCCATATTTTCTTTTATAATGAAAACTGAACGTGTCATTTATCTGTGAGAAAAGAAATCGTGCATTCTGCCCTACACAGTGCTGTTCATCATGAAGTATCAGAAATGAATTACGAGTAGTGCCTACAGCTTGTGAAGCAAAAGCAGATACAGAACTGGTAAGACTTTTTTGTCATTATTTCTGAAACAAGAGTTACTCTTCCTCTAACTTTCACTGTGGTACTTACAAGCTCGTGAATGTAAATGCTGGAGATGAAGGATTCCATTTAAGAGGATAAAAGCTTTGATGACTAAATGAATATGTTGCAAATACGTATACGGTTTGGCTGAAATTTTTCTAAATAGATACATTAATAGGAAACAAGGGCACTCCATTGCAATAACAGGTAAACCAGTGACACCTTGAGTAATCAACCCTAATGTTTAGTGGGTCCCTCCTGGAGTTGAAACAGTAGGATGGCATCTAAATGAGCAATCATGAAAGTGAGCTTACAGAAAATGAATGGTCAAAGATGCTGTTGACATACACTTTGTAAGCATTAAAGCATTTACTTCTGAAAATGTTTGCTACGGGTTTTTTGTTGTTTTTTTTTGTTTGTTTGGGGGTTTTTGCTTGTTTAGTTTTTTTTAAAGTAATTTATTAGGCTGAAAGCCAAAATTTGGACAGTGGCTCGTTAACTGGAAAAAGCTCTTCCAGTTCTGATGATGACCATGGGAAGCTACCCACTTTTGTTATGTGTTTTCACACTCTCTTGACTTTTAAACCATGAAATACTGTGCTGAGCAAAAGCAGGAAGTAATGACAGGAATGCTGGACATTTTGGCAAGTGGAGCAAAAGTGCTTACAATACTGATTTCTTTCCTTATTTTTGTTAATTTTTAAAATGGAAGATTAACACTAAAGACAGGTAAGCACTTCTGAGTGGTGTATAGAAAGTAAGTACAGCTGCAGATGCAGTTATTTAAAGAATGGGATGCAGCTGGCTTCTCAGTCTTGTCCATGCTACATAAGGAAGCGGCTTTCCTTGGAGAAGAGGATTAGAAATTTATCTTCTAAAAGAGAAAGGAAAACTAGAACCAGATTTCTTTTTTAAAGACAGGAAGGTCTTGCATTGGGTGTACAAAAAACCCCCCTCACTGCTCTGAAGTAAAAGCTATGAGCAAAGCTATAATGCCATATATTTTTATTCTTTGCCAGATTTCTACTTTCTAATAAAAGCTGTGGTAAAGCTGCCATTATATTATTGTAATTTGATTAAGACAATATGAGCTCTCTGTTACTTAACATATATTTTATGTCATTTTAAGTTTGTCACAGTGATTTTATGAGTATCTCTGAGTTAAAGGAATAAGTCTGGAGTAAAGCTATAATTTTTTCCAAACATGGAATGTATCTTTAGAGTGTTTGACAAAGAACACAATATAATGGCTCTCTAGTCCAAACAATGTTTATATACTGTAAAAATAATTACAAACACTTAAGATGAGTTTTCATTGAAGGATTCTCATTATATTGTCTTTATCTGTTCTTACAGGCCTGTGATAATAAAAATGACCTTACACATGGCTTTCTAATAAACTGTAGTAGTTCCAGTGAAGTTGTGAAGTTGTTCCCAATTTCATTCAAGATATCAAAAGTAGTGCTGTTGGGGGTGTTTTGGTGTTTTTGAGGGGGAGGGGAGAAAATATTTAGCATCGGCTTTGCTTTCTATTGTCTTTTTTTTTTTTTCTCCTTACGAATAATTTGTGGTCAGTGGAACCCAGCAAGGAGTCTCCTTTTCCTCCAGATGGTTGTGACATTTGAGTAAACCTTGGAGGATTAAAGGCACTCTAGTGAGCACTCACTGCGAACTCCTGACGCAACATGACAGTCCTAATCTGGGTTCTGGGCTGATTAGATGGCTAAGAGCTCAAAGGGGAGGGGAGGGGGCCGTGTGTAAATTTAACTGTGCAACAACTATTTATGCTGATGAAAGACACTAAAAAAAAGCCCCGTATCCTAAATTTAGGCTAAAAAGCCAATGTATTTATAAACTTACACAAGTTAAGTTTTCAAGTATAACAATTTAATGACTGGCTGTACGATAACTTCAGGTTGTGTAAAGCTTTTCTGTGTGTGCTTGAATGAGCACAGCTTGATGCAAATGTCTTTTCTGTATATTAAAGACGGTTTGCAAACAATCTAAATGGTTAAATGGTGGTAGAAAATACAGAAATTGATCTGAATGAGACTCTTAAATCTGATTATGCATCATCACCGTCTGCTGTAATACGATAATAGGAAGACAGAGAATGTGATATTCTACTTTTATCTGGAATAATGCAAAAAAAAAATAAATCACTGTTTTACTTCTGTTATGCAAGGAGAACTTGTTTGCATAATGGCAAACTCACTGGAAATGATGCTCTTTATTGCTTGATATGATTCTGAATATCTAAGACAAATATTTGATAAATTATTATTTTCATTTGATTAAAATAAGAAAATGGAGGTTAAAATTGATTCTTTTTTCTTTCCCCTCCTGAAATTTTAAAGTAGTATATTGAACTTTCAGGCAACAGGTGTAAATATTCAGCATTACACTTCTTAATTTATTTGTTTTGGCTGAATGAATGTTAAATTGTACTGCTCAACACCTCTCCTGGTACAAAAACAATGCTTCAACCGCGGCTTCTAAACTGGCCTCACTTATCTATAGATTATTTTTACTGTGCAGCAACTGAGTAATTTGTTCCTTTGTGTTTTTTTCTAAGCCTATCAGAGCATGACAGACAGTCCAGTATTTTGTTTTCAAGGGAGAACCTGTGATATTTTTAGTTTTACAATCTCTACCTTTCTCAACTCTTTTTTTTTTTTTTTTTTTTCTTCCAAGGTATTTTAGCACTCTGGCAAGGTGTACCACAAAAATATTTGCTGAAAACAGGAAATACACTTGATGATTTATTCTTGCAAATGTAATTCCATTGACATTGTAGGAAATAAACTACACTGTTTAGTGCCAAATACAAAACGAACAGCAGTACCAAACTTATTTCAAAATATCAGTTATTTGTTTGGTATTACAAGATCTGTGTTTTTGAAAGGTCAAAAATTCTTTAATTATGGTTGGGTGTTTAGTGAAAGGAAAACAAGTTGCACAGAAGCTGTGAGAGTTCAAAGGAAGTCCGGCTGGATTAAGTTATTTAATGAAATCTTCTAAATTATTTCTCTACATACTGAATTTCCTTTACAAACATTTCAATTAAAGCATTAGGCTTCTTGTCAAAAAGAAAGAGACAAGCTCTAAGGCTTATGCAAATTGATCATAAATGCTAATAGTAGAAAATTGTAGGATTTCATATGAGGCTGCCTCACATAACATAAATAATTTGAATGCAGTGTTTAAAAGGAAATGCTTTTTAGCAGTTTCATTAAGAACATGGCTGTAAGAAATAATAATAAAAAATATTTCACTATATTCTTCTACCTGTCTTGCAATTTGCAGTCTAAAACCATTGAGTAGCTCTCTGGCATCCAAATTGCATCTCTTCAGAACCACCACCAATTCACTCAGATGTGTGGGCTGGATTTCTTAGATTTTGAGAAATCGTCCGTAAGCATGAGCTAAGAACGTGAAAAAGACAAGCCTGACCTACCTTAAAATGCCCCAGCAAGGATCTAAATTATAGCTTCAAGGGGTTGAACTGGTAATGTGTTGTGAGACGGACTGGCAGTTTCTCAACATCTAGTTATCTTTGCTGTATGTCAGGACTGTGCTTAGACCAAAACTCCAAATGTATTAAAAATATTACAGTACAGAGTTTTGTGCCTTAAGCAATGCTTTTTAGTCCTTTTACTATATTCTGCAAGAACTGGAGTTAAAACAATTTAAAAAATTAGTCCGTCTGCACAGCCCTCTGCTCACCCCATTCCCAGGTTTGTTTTCCTTTTATTTCTTATCCTATTTAACATGGCCTGTATTTATAGCCGCTGGTGGTGGGAATACAATGGTGTTGCTGCAGGCTTCCCTTTAATGGATCCTTGCCAAAGATAGCCATTGTTCCCATTGCTTGAGGCTGCTCAACTGTGCAAGGTTGCTTGGAAACCCTCTGCTGAGTAAAACCTTCCAGTCACTTTCCTTTACCTCCCAAGTTACCAGTCGAGTGCTTAGGGATTCACAGGAGGATCACAGTCAATGTGGTTGCTTTTTGTGACCTTTTTGATGCTAAACCAATGACCTCTTAAATGCAGCAGTGTAGCTGCATATTGTAGTGTGCACGACTATCTAGCTAAAAAACAAATACTGCACCAGCCAGGATGTAACGTCATCGGATGCCCACAAAGGCGGTTAGCTGATGATTTAAAAAATGCTGGAATAAGGAAAAAGCCTAACTAGTAGGTTCTGCTTTAGGTTATACCATTGAGAAAGACATTACCTTTAAGTTGTGCGGAGGTTGTTTGTCTTACATGGTATGTAATTCATGCTAAAACAACATAGTCTGGCCCCGATGCTCAATATACCTAGGTTTTCCCTAACAGGCGCTTCCTTTTATCATGCTGTTTCCTTTTCTCACATTGCAGAAATCAATTGTATTTGATACAGCATTTCAGAGTCAATCGGTCATTATTATCTTGAGCGAGCTGGTCAACAGGACAAATCAAATCCCATGCTTATTTACAACATTTAATTTGACCCACCTTTCTAAATCAGTGATACAAATAATCTCACTTGATCACTGTCGGTTATGTTAAACCAATGACTGCTATCAGCAGCTAGTATGCTAAATCTTTTCAATTGGTTTATAAGCATGTTAGTTATATATATATGATAATGCTGAGGCACACCATCTGATCATCTTGGTAGTAGATATCCTTAATACTAAGAATACAAACAGTCTGTTCTAACATTATTAGGTGAAACATTGGCTGGTATTCTGTTTTCTCACTGGGGAATTGAATATTGCCATCGCTGTCCTCCAAGTAGCACGAGCTAAAGATCTGTGGAAAAAAAGATTGGTACTCCTACGTGATAAGTTAATCTGTTTTCCATTCTGATGGTTTTCAGTTCTCTCTCTGCCACTAGTTTGAGTTAGTGATTTAAGTATTAGATTGTAAATATACATTGTCCTGTATATCAGGATGTCACTGCTGACTTGGCTCCGTGAGGTTTCAGGAATAATTTTGTGCTGGCACAGACCTCAGGACATCTCGGTTTCTTTGGAATGTATTTGACCTGTGCCTTTCTCTTTTTCCTGACACCCAGCCTTCTCCTTTCCTCTTAAGGCTAAACCTTTACTGATCTAACTGGCAAATATGTATTTGTTATCCATCCCTAATCTTAATATTTTAGGAACAGTGCATGATGCTGTGCATTGAGTTCTGAAATTATAAAAAGACGAGTGAATAACACTTGAAGGATTGGAACTAAAGGATAAATTACATGTATTGTCTCTTTTCACCTGTACCCAATTTTTTTTATTAGTTCATAGAAACAAAGGCATTGGGTCTTTCCCCAAAAGAAATTAAGTCCAGTTGTAAGCATAAGATAGCAAGTTGGACTGAAACAGTAAGACTTCTCCTGGATATGAAAGAGGAGAGAGCAGAGTGACTCTGGGACTTCCTAGCTTGGTTATAAGCACTGTGTGTAATGGAAGAGATAACTAGACTTAGGATATGCTTGTTTCTTTCAGTCATGTCTAAAAGAATAATGGTTGAGACTTGGGGTTCCTACCCCCCAAGTTTATATAGTCACATGTAAAATCTAGTCATATGTGAGGCAATAACTATACAACAGAGAAACAATGTACTTTAAAACAATTTAGAATTAAAAAAAGATCCAGCATAGCTACTTGTCCCACTGCTAGTGTGCTGAAAACTTTGTCCTGCAGTTCCTCATTGATGCAATTTAATAAGATATATGGGGGTCCGTAAGCAGAGCAGATGCTTGCCATGGAATGAGATTCACAGCTGTTGTATCAAATACTTCTAACTTCTCAAATCAAAAACCGGTCTTACAGGAACATCTTTTGTGTCAGTAAGAATCCCAAAGTGATTTTGTTATCTACTGCCTGGGAGATTGCCTGGAGCATAGCTCCAGGTTACTGGGATAACCACCAATTTCTGTAAATGTGTATGGATAAAATGCCATTCTCTTTTTCTGGTTTTTTCCTTTTTTTTTTTTTTAATTCTGCTAACTTGGGGTGTAGATTTTAGTGTCATTAGTCTATAACTGTAGTAGCAGCTTAGTGTTTTGTTTCGCTATAGATAAAATCATACTTACCAAATCTTTACTCAAGTCCTTTAACCGTTCTTTTAGGCACTGTGAAAATAAGAACTTATCAGTGGAGTGTAGTGCACAGCTTTGTGAATGGAGCAGGTTGTGCTCACCTGGAAGGTGCAGTTATGACATCATAAAACTTGGGACCTCTTTGTTCTTAAGTGGTGCCTGTTAGAGTCCTAAAAGGTCACCTGTGTCTCTCTGCTTGTTTTGTATATTTATAGGACATAACCATGTTTACTTCAGTAATCTAAATTAGCCTCTTAATTTTTATTTTTTTTCTGAATTAGTTAGATACTTTGTGTGCAGGAAAATAGTAACAGTGTGAGCAAACTCGAAAGGATTCAGTCACTCCAGCTGCGTGAACCCCCAGGTGCTAAACGCAGTTTAATACAGAAAATATGAAACAGTGGTTCTAGGACCTAGAAACCATTGTGGAGAAGCTGGGCTAAATGGAGGAAAAGCCACTCCCTTACTGGGAACCAGGGCCTTACTCTTGAGGGGGAAAGAAGAAAACTACGCATGAAACGCAGATGTGGCAGGGCTTATTGGGAGTGGGAAATAGGAGCTGCAGGCACCTCATGGAACCTCCATTTGTTGTATTTCTGGTGCTGCTTTGGAGGCTCTGCAGAGAACTGCAGTGCCTATAGTATAGTACAAAGACTGCAGTATAATCCTGTCAGTCCAACAGGATTAGTTGTTCAACAAAAGTTACGGAGGTTGGACCATCAGTTGTGTTGATTCTACACAGAAGACGTGAAACTAGGGGAAATAATTGATGCAGTGGATTACGTGATTCAACAAGGAAGCTGTTGAAGAATTCTTGATCTCAAAACATAGGTAAATAGGCCTCTAAATTTGAGGGGGTTGAGAGATATTTATGGAAAATCAGAAATAGAAAATAAATTTCTTGCAGTAGATACTTAAGGGGATATAGATAGTTACTGTGCAAAACAGGGTTTTTTTCTGAAAAGAGTATTCTTTTATTAAATCCACTTCTGTTAAAATGAAATTTGTTTTCACAATGATTTGTTGCCTTAGTACCATTTTATTTAAAAGTCTCTGGAACGCTAAATGTAAGAATATAGTTTCAGGTTTTTGCAGCAACTTTTTCTTAGTGGTTTTTTGGCTTTTTAGCTTTTCTTAGTGATTTCTTTTCCCAAAAAAAGTAGTCTGTGAGAAGAGTCAAGCAGTACACCTGATTTTTCACAACGAACTAACTTTCAAAATAAATATGGTACAGGAAACTAGCTATATTTGGACTTTTGTATAGACCCAGCAATTGTGATATTCTGTATCAAAATGGTATATCTTCCTTCCAGAGTGACTCAAAACATATAGACTGTATGCATACATATAGTATCTTTGTTCAAGAGAATTCACTGTTAGAGACGAGCAAGAATTGAAAGAAGGGGAGATGATCCCCAGACCTTTAATCAACCCAACCCATTGTATATGCTGTCATTGTTCAACTAATTGTCAGGGTTCGGGATCTATCTTTATTAATCACTAAAAGAATATCTGGGAGGGCTTGGGTAGTATAAGAAGTTCAGACCAATATATTCAGTATCAAAGGCTTCGCCCTAGAGTTTAGTGATGCCCCAGGCAAGAAGAACATTCCTTGCGCATCTACAAGAGAGGCGGGATGGTGCACTGAGGACCAAGGTACAACTGAAAGAGGAATGGTACAGGAGGAAAGCTGACAAGGACATTTATATATGAGAGTATAGGAGAACACAGTGAAAGAAGTCTGAGACTCAAAGAATGACAGTATATATAAGAGGAAGGATATTAATGAAGTAGGGATTAGAAAAAGGAGGTAATATAGCTTGACCCCATGAGTGCTGGGGGGAGGAGTACGGTTTTGTTTTGGGAGTTGAGTCACTTGTCGTGACTTCCCAGAAAGAAAACTGTAGTTTCCAATGCCCAGACTCACACTTTGAACACTGAATATTTTTTTTCTTTATTGCTTTGTACACATACGTGTAAACACAAGAATGAAAGCAGCACATCTGTGTAAAACTGCGGGAAAATCTCTCTTTTTGCCCTGCTGTGTGGCACAGGAATGAAGTCCTGTTTACAAGATAAAACAGTATTTTAAGGTGGTCTTTTTCAGTCATAAATTTGTCATTACCCTAAAAATATCTTGGCATTGGGTGATTGTCTTCAGCTATGATCTCATACACCTTAGGTCTTTTATTTCAGAAACTTGCTTCTATAATTCTCATGGTAATGTGTAATATGTGTGTTCCTGAGTTTCCTTAAGAATTTCCTGTCATAAAGGTTCTTTAGTTCTCTGGCATTAGGTCTTAAATGACATATAATCCCTAGATGAATTTACTTTTATTGTCCAATACAACCTTTGAGCAGTACTCTATATATTTATACAAGCCAACTTTGTTTCTGATCATCTATCAAGACATAGTAGGAAAGTTTTAACAATGTGCAAGGAGGCTTCAATCACACTTTATTAACAGCTGTGAAATTCTCACATGGTATGCGCTTCATGGCATCCACAGGAGTAGGTGTGTAATGCTCTACAGTTGAAGAAGTACAAGTAGACACGAGAAGATTTCAGTCCTTAATTCAGCAAAGATTGGAACAAGCGTCAGGGTCATTGCCCTGAGCACAGAGAGGTCTGTCAGGAGGAGTCTAATGTTTCAGTAAATGTCCTGTTGCACTGATGTTGCAGAAGCTCTTATTCTATTGATTCCAGTAGGGTTACCTGAGCGTGCCAATGTATCACCCAGAACAAAAAAAAGTAAAATCTGGCAAGAATAAATACAGCAATACTTTAAACAAAACATTTAACTATTCTGTAGAGGAAAAAATCTGCTCAAAACAAATCCAGTATAGTTTTGAAAATGGAAGTGAAATCACCGATAGCTCATTTACAAATGTTCCTCTTTTTTTGTCAGTTAAAAAGGAAAACCTGGAATATTTTAGCACTGAAAACAGAGCTTCAGTTAGTGCATTTTTTTCTTCCCATACAAACATATCCTTGGAAATACTTGATGTTGGCAAAGGAAGGAGAGTATACGTCTGGTTTTGCTTGCTGTTAAATTTACTGGTGAGCTTGACCTGCACTACTAGTTTGAATTCTAAATGGATACATATCACATCCTTGCAAGATAGAATTGGATTAGTATGAACACTATGGGGGGGGGGAAAATGACATGTGAAAGTGTCAAACTATCACCAAAATCAAATAGAATAATGTATGCATTTCATTTCAGAAATAAAATCTTTTAAACCATAGGTTATTCATTATGAATTTGAAATCTTTGTGCAAGAAAAATGAGTCACTCTGCACCCAAAAGCAAAGTTTCTGAACTGTTATGAGAGGAGTTTAAAGGAAGGCAAATAACTCTGCATAGTTATGAATGAAGTTACATTTAAAGCTCTGTTTTTAAAATAAAACTGCAGTTACACATTCATTGTATGCCAAATTGAAAGGTTAATTTTTAACTGGAGTAATAGATATCGAAGGCCAGATCAAAGAATTGTCATTAAGTATAACTGTATTCAGAAACCACAATTTTATGAAGTGATTCCTGCATTAAACTGTGTTTTGTACTTAACTGATATAAAGCAGTAGAAACGGTCCAAGATAAGAGTTTTCAATTAGCCTCCTTGTCTTTTTGTCCAAATGAAGAGAAAAGCCAGTGTGTGTTTTTAGGGCTGGGAAGTAGTAGTTAAATGTGCACCACCCCTTGAAACTGTTTCTGCTCTCTAAGCCTCCATTGTCTGAAACAGTGGGAAGCAAGATTCTCAGCAATCGAAAGATGTAAGGAAAAAAAAAAAGTCTACATTCATATAGATTCCAAATAGCAGTGAATAAAAACTGAGCCATGGATTTTGCTCTTGGATTTAGCCTCCATTAGCTGGAGCCTATCTGAATTTTTTAATCTCATACTCCTGTTTTTATTGTCAGCTTTGGTATGGTAAGGAAGCTTTCTAACGGAGATTAATAGAAACAGTGCAGATATGTTGGAAAAAATTTCTTTACATGCATGTGAATGTAAAACAACTAGAAAACTGATACTATGAACAATGAAATGAAGTGAAACTTTGTGGATAGCTGTTGCTCTGATGTCTCATATGAATATGAAATGTTCTGCTTAAAAATAAAAGGAAATCTTTAGGATTAAGTTTTTTATTAAGTGAGAGAGAGATATTAGAGAACTATTAGTTGTACAGACTAAACAATCCCGATACTATAAAACAGAAACCAATATGTGTGGTAATTTTTTTATAATGTAAAACACTTGCATAATGTATAGCATACTCTGTAGGTTAAAGAAAAAAGGAAAAAAATATGTAATCTTCCAGTCTGTACAAAGAAAATGAGGAAAGAATTGGGTTCATATATGCATCATCATCGCTTTAGATTTTATGCTAGCAAAAAAAAAAAACTTGGAAGAATTTGTATCTACTTCTCTTAATTCTGTTTTATTTTTCTCTTGCGTTTTAGTTGTGTCCCAGAGTGATGAGTAAAACTGGGGCCACCTGTTTTCCACTGGGCCCTTTTTAGTTTCTGTAAGTTTGTAATACAACATGCAAGTATTCCTGTCAGAGTTATTTGGGAAATCTGTTGCAAGTTAATAAAAATTAAATAAATGAAATAACAAACCACACTTCTTTCTAGGTGGCAAGGAACACCCTACAAAAATAAATGCTTTATGGTGGAAACCAGTGATGTTTCAGGAAGAAACTTGTTCAGTGGCATATGAAAGATTCAGGATATTTAAAAAATTATATCAAAGTATGTTGTTTTACTAACCTGGATTTTTTTTGCTCTTAAGTTGCCAAGGGTGCAATGCGAAGCTCTCAGCCTCCATAATTAGCCAAAGCAGCAAGATCTGAGAATCAGGGCATTGCTTGGGGGGGAGGTTTGGAATCCCCCATCCAAAAATCTCACATTGGGTATTTGAGTTGCAGAAGACAATGGGGTATATTTTGGGGTGTTGTTTGGGAAAAATAGTTGGCTGTTTGCGAATCCTGTTGGGCTGGGCAAATAACATTCAAAGATTTCCTGGTATATCGTGTGGCAGTTTGTGTTTCGTGGCCACTTGAGCTGCAAGTGGGTGCAGGAAAAGGCTTTACTCGGCACTCTGTGGGATGGGTTGGAGGCTTCTCCTGCCCAACTCAGTGAAGAAGCAACTTTCTCATCTCCAGAAGTCTCCATAAGAAAGGCAGTCTCATTAAAAGGAAGAACTTGACCTGCTTCCAGGAAGTTTAAATGATCTACATAAGAATTCATATAGGACCATATCTTTATTGAAAAAATTAAGGCTATGTAAATCAAAATTGTTGAAAAGAGTTTTTGGTAGTCTGATCATCATATCACATGGGAAGCAAAACTTTGAAGTGCATCAGTGATATTGTATGAAACTTTCCTGAAATTTCACTGAAAATCTGAGTTACCAATTAAACCACTCAAATATTATTTTAAATAAAGCTGGGTTTAGTTTAAAACAATACTTTTGCAAATTATTTTTAAATTCAAACTTTAACTTATGGGGTTTTTTTGCAGTTCTTGTTCCCATTCTGTCCTGCAATTGTCATTCCTTGGAGGATCACTCTTTCTGTAATGCTACAGAATCACAGAATGGTTTGGGTTGGAAGGAACCTTTAAAGATCATCTAATCAAACCCCTGTGCCATGGGCAAGTACATCTTTCACTAGACCAGGTTGCTCAAAGCCGCATCAAACCTTACTTCAAACACTTCCAATGACGAGGCATCCACAACTTCTCTGGGCAACCTGTTCCAGTGTCTCACCGCCCTCATCATAAAAAAAAATTTCTTCCTTATGTCTAATCTAAGTCTACCCTCTTTCAGTTTAAAACTGTTACCCCTTGCCCTGTCACTACAGGCCTTGGTAGAAAGTGTTTCTCCATCTTGTAAGCCCCCTTTGGATTAGTCATTGCATCAGATGAGATACGGGACATTGTGGCAGCTGCAGGCCAGCTAATAGAAATTGATGAGGTACCAGCTTCAGCCAGTTGATGTATTTCACTCATTTCAGTTCATGTCAGCATTTTCTGCTCATGAGTAATGGCAAGTAGATTGTTGAAGGAAAGGATCTTGGCCTCAGCACTGGATGTTGCAATTAGCCATACCTGAAAAAAATTACAAATTGGGAAGAAATGAAGTTCTGCATGTTGAAATAAAGGACTTGGCAAATGTTCAATAGCTGAGAACATTAGAACACTTGTGAATGGTTTTCAGATTTTTTCAATTCTGAAGTTCTACCTGAACATGAATGTGAAGATGTAAACCATGTTGAAATGTCAAAATTTTCTGTAACATGGAAAACTTTCATGTTCTGTTTTATACATCACTACTCAATTTGCTTTTCTTTCATTTGCAAATGCAAAAATATATCTGATAATGAAACGTTTCACAAAAGCCAATGGTCATCTTCAAATTTCATACTAGTTCTCGTTTGGATAATAAATGACATTTAAAAAATAGTATCTTCAGTTAAAATCTAAAAATCTGTTTTCATTGATACTTATCATCACACCCTGTTTTGCTGAAAATTTTGGTTCCTGTTTTACTCACTGAAGTTTTAATTCAGCATACAGGTTTAGGGGGTTTTTGGGTTGGTCGTGGGTTTTTTTTCTCTTTTTTACGGGGAGAAGAATTGGTCAACTAATGTTTTATTTGATGGCTTAATCTGTGGATTGCAAGAAATATGAATAGGATTGGTAAAGAGTGATTTTTAGTTTCGCTGATCCTTACAGACGTGCATCTGCGTATGGCCGGTGACTAGAAATTCTTGAGTTTCTCAGTGAAATGCTGTCACATCCCACAGTTTTCCTTTTCTGGTGAATTTACAGAGGGGTTTTATGGAAGTAGCTGAGGTAACAGTTACAGGGTGAGATCCAGTTGCCTGTACCATACAGTAGTTAAACAATAAAACATCTTTATCTGCTGTTTGGCAGTAAGTAATTATTTGTATTGAAAGTTGTGCATGACAGGGAATGTAATGAGGGAAGCATCAGTTACACTGATACTTATTTATATGAGCTGGAGTTGACTTTAAGCAAGAAATTATGTAGGACTGTCTCCCTCTACTCTTGAAATCTTCCAAGGTTTTATATTTTTATATTTAAGTATTCATGGGTTATTTTTTTCATATAGGAGATAATAGCAAACACCTCTTGAGAGAGTTTTAGGGCTTTTTTTTTTTTTTTCATTCTCTGGCTCCTCAGATTTGGCTGCTGCTAAAACAGCTGTGAGAATTTGTTGATTAAAAGCTAACTTTCTTCACTGGTTTAAAAAATTATAGCCATAAATATCCGTGAGCTTACATGTGTCAAATTTATTTGGAAATTCAGTAGGATTAGTGCATCAGAACTTGTATATTTAAGGAATTTCTGTATCTGCATGTTATAAACAAGAACCTATGGTCATTAATGCACTCTAGGTACATCCTTTCATCTACCCTTAAAAGTAGATGTAAAACTGTTTAGTCCAGATGAGCAGCAGGTAACACCTGATATAAAGGTGGTGTGTGGTTTTTGGTTTTTTTCCTTCTTACCACTTTTTTTTTTAGTTGAATAGTACTGTCTTTGTTTCTATATGAATGGGACCCTGAACAGATCCGGGAACTGATAAAGTTAGTGGTCTTGAAGTGTGGTTGTGCTAAGACCCATAGATGTCAGAGTGCTATTGAAATCAAATAAAAGTTCCATAACTAAGTGAGTTTGTTCTTTGCAACTGAATTTAATTGCTGGATTGGAAAGGCAAGCTCCCATGAAGCCTAAGGAACAGAGTTGTTCTCTGCAATGAAGACATCTGATTTAGAGCTATTCATCTAAGCTCCTGTTAAGTCACTTGGGAGAAAAAGGAATCAAATGTATACGTGAATAATGGGTATAGTTTGTCTGATACTGAGAAAATCTGAAATTGTTTTCATCATTTGCATCCTCTAAATTTCTGTCGCACTCTGACTATAAAAGAAGCATTGAGTAGTTATCCTGTAGAAATCCACATTATATACACTGGAAGCTCAGTGAGATACCATTGCTGCTCCCTTGTTTTCATAATTAAACATCTTACTAAACTTAGATGTCATATTTCCCTGGATAAATATTTGCGGGTTTTTTTCTGATCTGATACGCAACTTTTCAGTTGTTTCAGTTTCTGTATAAACTTGAATTTTTTTGTTTGTTTTAAACTTTACTCTTTGGAATGTATAAAAAGTGCATACTCTTCATACTTCCTTGTTTTGCTTCCTGAAGAGAATAAAAACCATTTTAGAACAAGGTTTACAGATGAATCTGTACTGAGGGCAGAAAATTGGAGTCTACCTAGGAAGAGAAAAGGAGGGATGATATATAGTTGTTGATGTCATGGTAAAAATACCATCTAGTATAGCACACACAAAGAGCTCACCGGAGCATTCAGGTATAAAGAGCTAGTCTGAATGCCTGTTAGAGGACTAAGTACTGCTGCCTCTGGGATATTTAATACATGCCTTGCATTTTCTCATTTCAGCAGTTCATACGAGCTATATCTAACCCCTAGGGTTTAAAGAGGGGAGGTTCATTCTAACTATCAAGTTTGAAGATTAACAGTCTTTTGAATTAGTGAATATCCCGAATGCCTTTGCCTTTATATGAAGTGGTTTTATTGCTTTGTAGTTAAAGTTTCACTAGGTTGCATAAGCGATTAATTTACTTAATCAGCTCTTAGTTCTCTGCTCTATACATTGTGCCAACAAAATCCAGTTTTCTTTAACCCTAATGTTGTTTCTGTTTTATTTCATGGCTATTGTGTGTTAATTTTGCTTATTTATATTTTTGAGAACATTTGTTTAGTTAGGAGATTCATACCTTTTATCTAGAAAACCTCTTTGCCAGCAATTCTGGGGAGGATGTAAGGTTTGAGAGTGATGATTGACTTTGTTATATCTTCACCTAGTCGTCATCGACCTGCTCAACAGTAAGTAAGTAGGTCGATGCTGTTGATAAAGAGCTTATAGAGGCTAGACACATTCATTTCATCCTTCTGCACTTCTTAACACTGTAATGGGGCCAGAAGCCTATTTCACGGGAGCTTGCTCTGCAAGAGTTTTGGCCAATTCTGCTTTTGAAGACTGGTTTGGGGAGAAACAAAAAGAGAAGATGACTACTTTCCTTGCATCCCAACTCCTTTGTAAGTGATCTTTCTGTCCTGGCAAAACTTAATGGTCCTGGTTCACAGAGACCCAGAATAGAGTCAGAAAAAGCGACAGCAAATGGCTTTCTAAATTTAAAATGACATTGCGTGTTCACAAGTCACTGTTCAGGAGCAAATGATCTCAAAAGCGTTAGAATCTGTGCTTTAAACGGTGACGGGTAATATTAGGCAGTGGTCAATGGTTGCTGCTACCTACCAAATCCCAGCTGAGAATGTCTTACCTTCTTCATTGAACACCAAAAAAAATCAGTGATTATCACAACCTGGTTTTCAGTTCATTGATAACTGAGGATGGTGGTAAGCTACAGCTGCCAAAAATAGGCATTTTTAGTCTGCAAGTACAGATTACTTGCATCTAAGTTTTTTACTAGTTTGATGAGGAGCTCTGTTGCTTCTGGATACATCATGAAACACTAGGAAGTTGCAGTAAGCAAGCTAAGTTTTAAAAGGATAAATAGATTTGCACTTAAAATAAAGTTTGTAAGTGGTATTTCTCAGGATTATGCAGCTTGCAAGTAAATCCTGAGGATGGTGGTGGAAAGGAATGAAAGATGAGAATAGTGGTCCTTTTGGCTTTAATACTCTGTGAAGCTGTGTTTCAGGATCCCAGAAAAAACATGGAAGACTTGTTTGTTTTTTTTTAATAAAGGCACTTAAACTAATTATTAACTTCTTTCATTCTGATGAAGAGTGAACAGGAGAATTAGAAAGGGTCTGATACCTGAAACTATCCTGCTAATAATTTGCGGATCTCTGTCCTATAGTTATCTCAAAGTCAATTTAAGTTAATTTATTTAATGGTATTTCAAAGAATGCTTAATTGTCTGAGGGTTGTCTGATCTTCATCTCTGTGTGGATCTGGCAGCCTTACAAAACATTATAACAATGTGATGAAAAGTTTGGCAGAAGAGAGAAGCTCTACCCCAAAAATATAATTTGGGGTTAAAAGCAATTTTGTATCTGAAAATTCTTTCACCACAGGGGAAGAAGCAACCAAAAAACCCTAGATCGTTAGATTGTATGAATTGACATAACTCCAGCAAAGTCTATGAGATGAAGATAAGTCTTCCTATAGGACTTGAGCTTCTTGCCTGACCTGGGGAAAAAAACCCAATGCATTTTCACCAGTGAAAATTTCATTATTTGCAATACTCCTGAGAGCAGCATCAGTAAAATTGTTTAAAACATAATACAAGTCCTTCCACCAAGCATCTACCGCCTTTATGTTATCAGGAAACTGTATTGACAAAACATCCTTGAATTTAATAACGAGCAGAATGCCTCAGATAGCCAAGAGGCCTCTTCAGCATCACAGTAACATGAGATGCAATTTGTTTTTTCCCCTGCTTCGTGCTTTGTTTTAGCTCTTCTCAGATCATCTGTTCAGATCTTAAATACATTGTTTATGTATTCATGAATGCTGTGGAGCATTGTGAGACACCCATAAGCTCCTTTATGATTGTGCAAGGGAGATCTTACAAAGAAATGAAGAAAAACTACTATCATATTTTTTTCTACAATATTGTTCCATTACATAAGTCACTTTGACTTCTACGACAATTTTCAAACCCATGACATCGTAATTTCAGGAAAAAGGGCAAAAGGAAAATAGAAATGCTTAATCAAAAGACCTTGCACGTATATAATTTGAGATGGATTTTTTTTATCTTTTCTCCTGAAGGCATTCACATGTGCTATATAAACAGATACACTTCTCCTTGCCGAAGGTTCTTAAAACTTGTACTAACTTCTCTGCTCTATGATAATGAGACTTTTTTCTTCAAGAAAGCAATCTCCTGTTGGTCTCTAAAGAGGGTTCCTTTAGGTACAATCATTCATGAGTCAGTCAGTGGGAGTCCCAGGCACGTAATAGGCAGCTCGTGTTTTACTTACGGTCTATCTACATCCTTTACTAGGAGACGATTGCAAAGGGGAAGCATTTCAGTTAGCAAATTGAAACCTTTATTGAAATGCATGCCTCTAAGTAGAATAATGCAACTTTTTCGATATGAAAGTGATTTCCAAACTCAAATTTAGGTATCTTTTAGTTATTTATTTTTTAAGCACTGAATTCTTGCTGCTGACAGAGGAATTTGTTGGTGCTATGGAAAAAAACCCTCAAGCTGCTTAATTTAGGCACCTATAAATATGCTGATGGACATGCATAAGCTAAATTTCCATATTAACAAAATAAAAGGTTAAGATACTAGAGTGGCTATTTAAACAGGTTTTTGTGTAGCTTCTGCATTTGAATCAGAGAAGGTCAATAACGATCATGGCTAAGAGAAGGGAAAGCATTTCTAATTTATGGTAATGCATGTAAACAAAAAATAGATTGTAATTATTAGAGATTTTTGCATATTTACAGGAAGATAATTTTTTTTGGCATTTTATGCCAAGTAGGTTATTTCACTACTTGCATCTTATTTCTCACGTTACATCTTCTATGACTGCATTCATTGCACACACATACGCAACACAACTCAGAGTCAAGTAGTATAGATGCAACAATTTATGCTTACCAATAGGCTCATTCTGGCTGTCTGGGAGTGTACTACAAACACATTTATGTGGTTGCTTAATACCCCACCCCTGAGTATTTCATACAAAAATGTCTCCGATTGCCAACTTTGTATGTTCTTTCTGGGGATCTTGTATTTTCAGGGTATCAGCTTGTGGAGAAAACACTCTCTGGAAATCAGAATCAATTGACTGCTTTTTCCATTCCACTTTTTGCTTAAAAAAAGCAGTCAAGCAGAGCTTCTACACATGCTAATGTGTCATCAGGTCTCTGAAAGCGTGTAGAAGGCAGAATCCTATGCTTCTGCTGCAAGCTGGTAGTCTCCAGCATAATAATGTTTAATTACAAATTGCTCCGAAGTTACTGTTGACACTGATGAAACCTGTTGTGTGTTAGTACAGCGGTGATCTCTTCATTTGGATGGAGATCTTAGAACAGTCTTTTGATTTTCATTTCAAAACAATCAGAAAATGCAAAGGTTAGTAAAGCCATTGGGCCTATCTACCTTTTTTTGCTCCAGCTTTCAAGTGGAGGCTTGAAAAGACCATTTCCACTTGGATTAAATAAAGAAAGAAATAAAAACTATTTGTAGAGTATACCATATTCCTATTCCCTGTAGACTGAGCATTTGAACTCAGTTACCATTGTTATGATAGCTGTGTCCCTCATCTGATTTCTAAAGGTTAGTTTGTGTTATCTTTATCTCTGCAGAGATTTCCTAGGAAGGATCATGACATGGTTCAGTGATCACAGTGGGGTTTTTCCTTCTACAATTTGTAATATTAAAAAATACCAGAAGATTACTGTATAGACTTTATCTATGTCCTTTAGTGTGTACAAAGAATAGCACGATTGTGGCTGTGCATTGGTGTGCAGTGATATGAAACATGAGCAGTATTTGAAAAGGTAGCACTGCCACAAGGAATCTATGAAAAAAATGATGCATATGCATCAGATAGAGTATTCTGGTAATGTCCTGTGGCACTAGTTTTCATCTCTGAATACAATGATTAATTAACAAATAACTGTGAAAAACTCCGTTAATAATTTCATTTTGTTTGTTCATTGTACTGGGACCTCAAATCCTTGAAATACAGTTTGTTAAATCGTTACTTGAGTGATGATTACATTTGAGCACTGGGTATTTCCCTTGTACTCTCTCAGGAGTTCACATTTTTAAATGATAGGAATTAGTAACGATTGTTCAAAATTGATTGCCAAAATCAGAGAAGTAAGTATTGTGGGTTCTTTTCTAATTCACCTGTCTTGTATAGGTGTTGCATGCATTGAAAGCTTAACTCTGGAGAAATTATGTTACAGTATACATAGGCTACAATGTCTTGTTGTTACGTTTATTTTCAGAATTGGGTTCGCCTTGAATAATTTATGCAGTGTGTTTAAATCCTGCAGAATATTTTTGATACGTAAGACTTTAATACTTTTTAAAAATACATAGGAAGATTATCATTGCGTGTATACAGAAAGTTTATTGATCTTTTTAAAGACTTCCAAAGAGGAGTACAGCTTGAACAACAGATATATTTATATAGAAAATGTCCCTGAAAAATTCATTACTGCAGGGACGAAGGCTTCTGGGATTAGTGGACACAAGCTTTTAGCTTCAAGCAAAGCAACTGAGTTCTAATTTGGGGCAATGGTGACAGAAACTCTTACTGGGATCCCACCCTGAGCCCATTAAAATCAATGTTGCTGTGTGACAATTTAACTGGAGTAAGGATGAGGCCTCCGATGCAGCGCTCCCGTGCCTGTGTGCTGTTAGGTTCTGACAGCTCATCCTGGCTTTCCTTTTTTCAACTCTGCAAGTGCAAAACAGAAGACGCTTGCTACAGTATGTGTTAACAAGCTTCATGTTTTTGAAGTTAGTTACTTCACTGCAGTGTGATCAGCTCTATATTTAGAAGTCTTTAATGACTATTACCATCCTTGTGTATTTCTGTCATCAGAATAATTTGATAAGCTTTCATGTAATTTCGCAAATTGTTTTGTGTGCGCTTTACAGGAGTAGTTTTGTGACCTACCTCTGAGAGGTAGGGCGGTAGCGGTAACGTAATAGTGTTCTTGGGTGCGCTTTGTCAGCGCCTTGGGTGTGGGCAGGGGGGAGAGCTGGGAGCAGCTCCATTAAGATAACACGATGCGCAAGACAGAAGCCTGAAGAATTCCTGTGCAGCGTGTTAAGAGGGGGAAAAGTTGTTCTGCTCTTAGGGGCTAACCTTCCTAGGTCGGGAGTAGCACATGCTGGTTATTCCTTCAGCAGAACAGGCTGGTAGCTGATCGTATGGCAGGCCGCTGGATACTTGGCTACTATTCACTTGGTCTATCTTGGGTTATTTTGAACAGCTACGTTTGTTCTGTAGCTAGCTGATGGGGAGCGCTGAGCACTTAGAGCTTGTTACTGCGTCTCATCTGGATACCAAAAATTAGACTTTGTGGATTTGTCTTCTAGTCTGCTGGGAGCTCTGTTGAGAAGATGTGTTTTGGGTTTCCTTTTCCACTTTAGTTTTTCCTTTCTTGTTATTGGCATGGTTTTTAAATTGCTGTGTGCCCTCTGTTTTCTCCTCGGGAGGAGACGCTGTGCTGTCTTTTACTCTTTTTATTGATTATTCCATAAAGTCTTTCCCATGAGTACCCTGGCTTAAATCCAAGACATTCAGGGGTCGAAGATAATGTGGTATTTTGTTCTAGCTTAGTGATACTAACAGTTCACAACATACATTGTAGGTACTTATGCAAAAAAACCTAAAACCTGTTAGAGGTTGTGACAGTCAGGCATAAGCAGGGTAAAAGCTGGATCAAGTTAGGCACTCACGGGAGAAGTCAGTCTGCTAGTATTACTTGAATAATGTGGTTTACAATTGATTTCAGAAAGGAAAGGATGTCAGCCTGTGTGGTCCTGTAGCGCAGTGGATGACGTTGTTCTAATGCATGTTTTTATGAATAGCATTTCAGTGGATAACGTTATGAGCACAGTGTGCATTAGCACATCATTGTAGTTGATCCTGTGTTCACATGATTTACTACCGCGTACTCCTGTGGCCAGGTTTGGTCTGCTGTTTGGTTCAGTTTCGCTGGAGATAGGATTTCGCATGGTGATGGATCCGAAATAAAGGCGTGTTGCTTCTAAAAGGTGTTGTTCCTCTCGCTCCTCGAGCCTGTGGCCATGCTCCTGGCGCACAAAAGGCAGCACAGACTGAGCTGGATGCGCAGACAATCCAAAAGAAAACACGATTAGTTTTTCTCTGGATCAGCAGTCTCATCGGACCAGCCACACGTTTGCTAGACCTGATGCAGGGGAGATGGCCGTAGGTACTTGGGTGGGCACTGCAGGGAGAGTCTCCTTTCAGCAGTCCCCGGTGAGACGGGCTGAGCATGAAACTTTGCTCTCCGTTTGTTATTAAACAAAAGCTGCAAATAGTTAGATCCCAGTGTAACAATTACTATCTCGATGAGCATTCTGTAAACATGCAGATAAGCTGCTTTCATGCATCCCTGCGTCTGTTTCTGCAGTTTTGCATTACTGATGTAAAGCCTGAACTGATGGTGATTGTGGATCTCTAGATGCACAGCTGTACATATAGACTGTATACATCTATATGTATTTCCAATGATTTAGGTAAGAATAGGGTTTCAAGACTGATACTTGAAAAAATTGCATAGCTATGAAATTTGTGCAATGCAGACAGCTTAAATAAGCTTGACTTTTTTTTTTAAATATTCTATATAAATAAGACTGAAATGCATCTTAGGGTCTTTTGTGCTCTTTGAACAGAGGTTAATAGAATTCTGTCAGTATTATTTTGCATACTCCTATTTTTATTGTAAATGTATGTGTATTTCTACAGTCTGTTGTGGCATAATAGCGAAACATAAATATTGAAGGATTGTTTTTCAACAACTTGCTTTTTATACTGAGAATTTTTAATGTGCCTGTTGCATTTTTCAGACTGCCTAACGAGCAAGGTAAAGGATATTACACGTTTCGAAGGAGATAATCTAAATGGCTCTGAATTTTATGTTAGTGTTGCGTATTTATAGGTATTCGGTTGATATATTAGTAAGAAAGGGCAAGTGGGATACATCATTTTCCACTTCTAGTTTTAGAACATGTGTTTGAAGTATGTACGTGTGTGCTTCCTTTTGTGTTATTTTGTAAAAAATTTTGTGGTTTGGTGTCAGAGCATATATTACACAGTATGCTGTAATACTTGAATTAGGTGATGGCTTGTGGAAGCGCTCATCAGGATAGGTGCTAAGCTAGGAGGAGCTGTAAGGTGGACAGGCTGCTAAAAATTAAGAAAAAAATCATCCTGCTTCTCTCCCATTATAAATTGAAATTAACCACTATAATTTCTAACTTAATCCTATTGGAACTTTTTTGCTCAACTAAGGTACTTTTATTGTTCAAACAATCTTGCACACAATTTTGAATTTGGTATTTCTGCCTGCACTTCCCCAGAAGCCCTCAGAGTACTTTCTGCGAACCATGGTTAGATTTTTCTTTAAGAATTTTGAATTAGATTTTTCTGTTTCACTGTTCCATGCTGCTTTGTAAGCCACAATGATTGTACACAGATAAGAGCACTGGGAGAAGGCTTAAAGGCTGTTGGTTTTTTGGATCTAATTACTCAGCCTGGCTCTGGAGCACACCCTCACGTACCTGAAATTATTATCTCTCCAAAAGTCGTTATTCTTACACTAAGTGTGGCCTCCAAACTGCCTTCTGGCTTTGCAGCTCTTAAGAGCTGACTGCAGACAAAAAATTGACAGTGGAAAGCAGATTCCTTTACATGCGAGAAGTGGAGATTCCCCTATGTCAGCCACATGTACCTACTCCACCCTTCAGCCAGTTTTCATGAAGTCTTTGTTGATTAGTCTGAAATGACAATGTGTCTTACAGTGGTTGAAGAAAATACTTGGCGACAATTAGTGACCTTTGGCAAGAGATAGAACTCTCACTGGCAATTGCCAGAAACAGCAGAAGACATGGCTGGCAGGTAAAAGGGACTGAGCAGCGATATTTGCAGTTAGAGGTGGAGGCTTTATTCTCTAGTGTGTGTTTTTTGTCTCTCTCCCTTGAAACTAGTAGTAGTTCAGCCCTGTTCATTTAAAATTTAGTACTGAATTTAATCTTTACCATTTTACGCATTTTGCCAAATTACATTAACTCTGCAGACATTAAGTATGATATACCTGAATGTAATACATTTGATAAAATTTTACTTTTATTAAAATGCCAAAGCCTAGCTTTTTAAAATTGTATTTATTAGTGGAAACTTTTATATTAGCTCTACAAAAAAAGCCCCAACCCATTAAAAAAAGTGTTTTATTCATAGTGGTTTGGGTAGTGAATACTCTGTCCTGTCAGATTTTAGAGCTATTAAGTGCTATCCTCTAACATCTCAAATTTATGCAGCTTCTTAAGTGAAGAATCATTTTGTAGTTGTCCAGCTTTAGATGAGCTGGTTGTTGAACTAAATTACCCGAATAAATTAAAATGAAGGATTTTTACATAGACTGATGAAACTACAAAGACACAGTTGGCCTACAGCAATACATTGGTGCTGCGGTAAATTTTGATCCCGGATGCTTAGCCATAGTTTTCAACAGTTAAAACCGCAAGTACAAAGCTATTACAAAGGTATTATAGTGTAGCTTCACTGAGACCTCGTTTCTAAGAAATTGAAGGAGCTGAGTTTACCTTTGCTGGAGAAGGACTTTCCGGAAAGCTGCCTGGTCTAGTTGCCGCTGCTTGTAGAGGTGCTCTATTGTGTACCACAGGTTGCAGTATTACGGAATTTACCCAGTTTTTCAGTTTCTTGAATCTGTGGAGAGTGAGCAACAAGAAGCTTTACAACCTGCACTTGATGTGGCATCATGGAGGTCTCCCCCATCCCCATTCCTATTCAGATTGAAGTCGAGGAGAGTTAAGTATTTGTTGTATGAGATTTGGTTGTTGGCTGTAACTAGATACTACAACCTATTACAAGTAGATTGTAATAATTGCTTTCTGTAACTTAATCAGTATCCAGTGATAAAGCATAGAGACCAAGGTTTCCTTTAATGTTTAGTGTCTTTAATGTTTTAATGTCTGTAAATACATTTATTGGAAGCTTAGGTCACTACATGATCTCAAGAATAAAATCCTAGACTACTTGATGTTTTTCTTTTAATAATTTCCTAATGTATGTTGTAACCTGTTTTAGAGTAAATATAAATTTTGCTGATAAGTATATTCAGTTTTGGATTTGGCTGAAACTTCTACTTGGGGATTCCCGTGAAGGACAGGTTAGCCCTGTTCTTGCTTACGCCTTGGGGCATCATCTCAAGGGGAGCTCTGGTTTGGCTTTTGTGCTACCCTTCTGTGATTATATGTAATGACCACCTGATTCAAATGAATAATGGGATTCTTTTAAAGGAAGGGCACCGAGTTGCCATTTGCTAGACTACTTCAGACACAGAAAAAAAGATCAAACTTCTTTTCTGTTTAAGAACAGACTACCTAAAACTAGAGAGCAGAGATAACCTACCAGCCACTTCCCATACTGGAGGAAAAGCAGTTAGCATTTTTTTCTCTCTCCCTTTTCCATTTCTTGAGAGAAAGAAAAGCCAGACAGTTAGAGAATCTCCTGTAATTTCTGTACACAAATACTCATGTCTGCTGGCACTTTTCTCAATATATTATATATGTGAAATAAATAAATATTTAACTTAGTCAAACCTCCTATGCTGTGGAAGTAGAAACCTGAGACTATTCTGTTTAACTACATGAACTGTTTGTTTTAGAGTTAAACCAAACTTTACATCTCTTTGGGAAAAAGCATTGTTATTAGACCAGTAGGAACTGAAAACCCTGCTTTTCAAACCATTCTGATTAATTCAGTTAATGTTTTTCCTTGAAAAGCTTCAGTCGGTGAGACACTGCTATGCACATAAATGTAGTAAAATGCAACATCATTTCATTTACAGTGTCACAAGATTTGGACCATGACTATGAAAATACATCTACGTATGCACACAAATATAGAAACAGACTGATTGCACAGTAAGAATATTAGGATGCATGCCACGCAGTCTTTGATAACTGCTGGCACACGGCTTCAGCACATGAATTTGAGTTCCTAAAACCACCTGGTAGGTTGAGTTGAAAAACCTTTTGAAAAATACATCAAAAAGTTGCTATGGCACTGCAGGGGATACTTATGCATAGAATAAAAGAACTAGTGTAGTGTTCTGTTCAACAATTCTTCACCCACAAACATTTCTGAATTCTAAAAGTATTTTGACGCTTCTGTGTTAAAACACTACTTAGTATTAGTGCTTAGCATTTTGCTTTAACTCTTTTAAAGTAAAATCAAAGTCAAACACTTAGTATTAGATTTCTTTCCTTTTTCTTCTGCATCTTTAAAAATATGTTGTAAAAAGTTTTGGATAAATTCTCTGGTTCCTTTCCTGAAAGGCAGTGTGGGTGCCTCTGAAAAGTAGTAATCTTCTGCATTCTTTTAATAGAATTCTGATTATATTGTAGGGAAAAGGAAAATACAGGGACATATATGAAAACCAAGGAGAAGGGAGGTTTTACCAATTCCATACGGTAAAGCTGGCTGAAGATTGCAAGGGACAGAATTACGTGGCTGCGTTTTTCTGTCATTGACTGCAGGTAGACTTTGTCTAAATCCAGTTTGAGATGGGTGTGAGAAAGGCCTGCGAGATTTGCCTGTGGCGTATCCAGTGGCCCAGATTATTTGTATTGAAATCATAGTTGTTTCTCTGCTTCATTGGTAGCTACAGAAAGTGTAGATGATATTGAGGTTTTAGATCATTGTATATATGTCTATGCAAATTGCTTTTTCTGCTTCTGCTTTGACACACCTAATTTTGTGGACATACTTTTGGCTCAAAAATTGAAAATACCAAAATAAATTAAAAAATAATATTTCTGATTCTGGTTCCTTTCTTGAAATTTGTTTTGCAAACGTAAGTAGCATGATCATCAGGTAACTTGTAACTAACTGGTAACAAAGACAGATGTTTTCTTTATTCTATTATGAAATCATATCTGTATTCCAAGCTGTCGTTTATGTCGATGTTTCAGTTCTTTCTTAAAATAAATTGGTATAATGTACTGACTCGTCCAAGAACCATCACAATATTCTTGATGCATGAAATGACTTGTGTAAACAATAGGAACACTGTGTGAGATGGACGAGTACCAGACAGGAGAATAAAGAAGTGCTGAGAGCACCAAGTGAAATCTCACTAGCCTCATAGCTCCAAAAATTAATAAACATGACAAATAATACATTTTGGCATGATGCTTACGTGTTTTTTTTTTTTTAGAAGTTGATTGCATTTTTCATTATATGTCTGCTGCTGATTGTTTATACAAGGCAATTTTACTGGACATTTTAGGCAAGAAGCATAAAATCTCAGAATCAGCTAGTAGAGTGTTCTTAAGTACCTAAGTGGTTCTCAGCATGTTTTCAAAAGGGACATTAAACAGAAAATTTTATAAAAAGAGAAGCTCTGTTCTTGTAAAGCCTTCATGAAAAGCTGCTTTTTCCCCAGTAGGCTTTTCCAATTTCTATTTATTGTTTACTGTTAAAAATGTACCTTGCTTTCTGTGGGTTATCTATCTTCAGATTCTAAGTATAGGATCTTCTTTTAAATTTTACATAGTGTCAGTGTTCAATTAACCTTCAGAACTTCTGAGTATGCAATATGAACATCTAAAGTATTGTCGTTACAGAGGCTGCTTTCTAGATCTCGTTTCATTTAATTTTCTCTTTTTCATTTTTTCAACACAGGATTTAGAAATGTTAGAACCAGAAATAGTGTGTTTGCAGCAGAGTTTCTGTTATGCTCCAGGTCAAAGTAGTATCACTGCCTGCGTTACACAGAGTTTACAGAAGTCTCTTGTATTAATGCTGTTATCTTTGTCAACTGATCTGATGATTCCATCAGACAGGATGTTTTGACAAGAACTGTTTTCTGGAGAAGTCCATTGATGGGGGCATTCATCATGTTTGCATTCTTTATATACAGTTTCTCTGTATGTTAGACTGAATTTGAAGTCCACAATCAGGTGAAAATGTGGTCATTGTTAAACAATGGAACATCTAGGACCTAAAGCATTTTCTAATTAAGTAGCCAACATCACATGACCGTCTCATTATTTAGAGCAACTATTCACTTGTGTGGTTCAACTGTCATTTAAAATGATGCTAAATGCAATTGAATGATGGTCTGAAATTTGAGAGATGCTTTCAAACCATTGTTTAAGTGATTCTCAGACCAAGCTTTTGAGTGTGGAAACTATTGTAGATAGAAATAAAGTGATCATCGGGAGTTCCGTGAGCTAATAATTGTTAATAGGCACACAAATGTGAAGACTATAGAGCAATAATTGGTGCCCCTGACAGCTGTCGTATGGAAGCATCATCAGTTGTAAAGGACACTTGCATGTTCTTACAATAAGGACAGCAGCCTGTTTATGGTTTCCGGAATCTCTCCTCCTCCTTCTAGGAAAATTTAAGAGAATTAGTAGAGAAGAGAACTTGTGGTTTTGCGTACTGAATTTTTTTTAGGTGAAGAGAAGAACTGGTTCTCTCAGGGTCAATGTAATCAATCTAAGGTTATGACTCCACTTTCCATCCACACTCCACTACTGCAATGTATGAAAAAAGATCAGATATCAGTATTCATGTGTGTAAACTAAACCATCATCTGATATGAATTATTGGTATAACTTGCTACTAGCAAGATGTTTCACAAAAGTTTCTGTGGCAGTATTTCTGCTGCTTTGTTGGCATCTGGAAAAACTTAGGACCATGATTATGATCTTTGTACTGTATTTACATACTCTCTGTGGATCCACGTGAGGCACTCCAGGCTTGTATTCTCAGTCCCACCTGACACAGTCTCTTACAGTTGACAGCCGAGCACGGTGTCTAGGAACGCAAAAGAAATTGTTACAGCATGTAAGGTTAGGAGCTAACCTTGTAGTCTAGCTCAGGTTTACCTTCTGCTCATCTTGCTTGCGCTGTCACACGGGCCCTCCTGCTAGAGCACCCTACAAAGGGACTGAAGTCAGCATCTTTCGGCTTTGAAAGGTAAGAGTTGTTCTAAACAACAAATGTCTTCACAGAGACCAGCTTTTCATGCAACGTGATCGTTAGCAGTTGCTCCCATTAGGTTATCTTCTTGTCTAGCTTCAGTTTTGTATCAGAACAGTTGTGTAATTGATCAAATCTCTGTGGTGATATTCTGGTTGTGTTTGCATCGAAATGCGGATTTCCAGAGTAAAATGAGGCTATCGCATCCGACGGTGCTGCTTTAATACCTTCTATGTGACAGTCTTACTGGCAACAGCGTTGCCATTAATACTCTGACTGCTAGTGCTGAGTTTAGGATGCATTATCTTCTGTGACTTTGTTTAAACAGTCACAGATATTTGCTCTGTAGAAATGCTCAAATTATTTCAAGATGCTGCAAGTAAATGATGGCTTTGTAAATTACAATAAGCTAATTAAATAAAACAAATCTTAAAACCTCTACAGGACTGATAAACAATTAAAGTGTTATTTCTAGACTGACAACACATAGTCACTTAAACGTTTCAGTGCATGCTTTTAAATTAAAATTAAACTAAATCTATTCTTAAGTCCATAAAATTAAATATAATTATCTAAAGATAATTTTCTGTGAATAGAAATCATAGCTTTAATCATTCTTTCAAAAGAATGCATTCTTTCATAAATAGACCGTATTATTGTTCCGTCCTGTTTCAACCCACATGGCCAGAGAGAAGGAGAGTGTATGATCAGAGTTTCATAAAAAGGTAAAGCTTAAATTTTCTTCCCTTTCTCTCTTTTTAATGCTCTTCGGGATTGAATCCGTTAGGAGCCAAACAAAGCACATCTGTGTTGTTGTCCCTACTGACTGTCAGCATACAGAACATTCAAATATTGCAGCCAGAAGGCGTTTTACAAAAACAGCTTTCAAGATGCGCTCTTGAAATGCGTTTGTGTACTAATTATGCAGCGCTATCTTTTGTCAGTGGGGAGTTCTGTAAATAAAGCACCAAGGTCTAATATTGCAGTAGAATCATAGCAATAAAGTAAGCTATGCTTTCCTTTGCGCAACTTCCTTGCCTGCAACTGTGACCAGTGTATAGGGGAAAAAAGTATAAAAGTAAGTTTTTTGTTATTTTTGCAAAACCTTGGAATATATAAAGTGGCTTTGCAGGAGGAAATGCATTAGTTGTTTATAAACATAACAGGATTGCAACAATCTGGTACTTTAACTACCTTCTGTTTGACCTGTTCGAGTAAAACAACTATTTTACATCTATATATGCAGATGGAAAGAGTACAGCTGCCTGGAATTTACAATCCTTTCTGTTCCCAAACTCACAAGAATTGGTAATCCCAGAGTCCCGCTGTGAGGTTGGTAAAAATGAGTTCTGTAATTCAGATTCTATAGGTTAAGAAAACAAAGTGGGTGCTTGAATATTTTGGGGACATTCAGAGGATTATAGGTGAAAGTTTGGAGTTTAAACAGTCTATTAGACCGTCTTTTCTTTTGAAACATTCTTCTGGCATCAAAAACAGTGTTTGCAATTTATAAAATTAGCATTGAAGTATCAAGTTCTTACTCAAAACATAAAGGAAAAAGCTTAGCACAGGTGCATGTATTTGCTCTAAGTGCTGCTGTAAAAATGAAATTTAAAAGCTGTCTGTTACATTACGGTATTATTGGATGGCATTGTAAGAAAAAAGTCCTGTTAATTATTTTTGCGACATATTTGTGAAAGAATACTACGCAATAAGCGGAGAACATGAAATAACACTAAGGTTTCAGAATATCGAAACGCTTTAAAAGGGAAAAAAACCCAAAACCAACAGGTGCAGCACTGCACTTTGCCTTTTCAGAGAAACGCTTGCTTAAAGGTACTTACCTCTTCAGTAACTAGTTTAAGAAGGAAACATTTTGATGAGATGAACTTCTTTTGTACAAGGAGCGTTCATTAGAGGTCTTACAAAGGTGGACTGCTTCTGCTGCATTCACATGAATGAATCTGGCGGTACGGGAATATCCCCCTGGCTTTTCAGTACTGCTGCCCTATTTTTATAGTCAGTAAACGCGCTTTTGCTGAGCCTGACAATAATATCGACTGGAGACTGCCTTACAACTGGGCATTGAACTTCACTTTTTCAAACCTTTGTTGGTGGGACACTGCTTTCTGGATTGCTGTTCTGTTAGCATGATGAACTAATTGACCTAGCAGGACTCCCTGTGGAATTGCAGCTTCTGCTTAGATCATCAGGAGTACAATTTGTTGTTTCATTTCCTCTTCGAGTCCCATCAGGGAAATTGAATTGTGAAAAGACTACCTACTGGGAGCATTCAGCCCTCATGACTGAATAAGTAACTTTATTTTTTTTTGGTACTGTCTTAATTAACAACAAAAAAGAGACTTTGTTAGGAGGGAGTCTGCTGCGATTCTGATACAGATGACTAACCCCAGTTACAGGAGCACTTGATCCACGCGGCCTCCGGGAGGCTGGGGGCCCCGTGCAGGTGCAAAGTTAGCACAAAGCTTCAACAAGCTGCAAGTGCGCCATTCAGGATAACTTCTCAAGTGTTGCTAGACCATCACCAAGGCTCAAGTCTGCAGGTATTAACCGTTCCGCAAAAACATTCCAGGGTGAGAGGTCTGGCTTGTCTAGACTTTTAATTAGTAACATTAATTAACGTTAATTGCTCGGAGCAGTTTGTACTTATCTGTGAAAAGATACGGCCCTTGGAGTTTTCTCTGCTCTGACATCGTGAGACAGTGATGTGATCTTATTATTAAAAAGGCTGCCTGGTGCTTTTTATTAACAGGACATGCACATTTGCACATCTCTCACTTTTCCTGGCCCTGAGCTACATTCTGTTAAAATACGCCGACAACAAATCTGTTCACATTTTTATCTTTGCACTATTAGACTTATTTTTCCCCGGTCTTTTCAAGTTCACTTTTGTGTACAGGTGAAAAAGCTATTTTGTAGCTCTTCGCTAAAAGGAAAAATTCCTAGGCTTTTTTTTTTTTTTAAGGAAATAGGGGAATAAATTCTCCTTTTCGGAAGTGTAATGCTGACAAACCTTTTCAGGGTACCAAGTTCCAAAGCAAAATGCATGGGAAAATTAATATTACAGAAAGCTATCTTGGTGTGGAGGCATTTTCTTCAGCATAAATGTTCCCTGTATTCTCAGTTGTGAAATTTAGCATGTTGAAGTAATAATAGCTTTGAAATCGTAATAGCTGTAGATTTACTGTAGGAAGCTGAAGGCCACGGAAAGATGGCATTAGCGAGACCATATCCATGATATACAAATCAGTCTTTGTAATAAAATGAAATTCACAGGGAGAAATCAAATTTTATGTTTGTTTGACACAAGTTCATATTACTAAGCTTATGAAGTAAAACTGATCTATGATGTTGTGTGATTTTTGACTTCTGTGCTGATTTTTAGAGGTTCTGGGACTAAGACTATAGTATAAATAGTAAGATATTCCCTGCAGCTCATTGAGGGAAGGCTTTGCCAGCATGGAACAGGGCAGATCCTACCTCCATCAGTAGAAAGACAGTAGCAGCCATCTTAATTTTGTTTGCTCCTGTGCCTGAATTTGGTGTTTGCTACTGTGATGTTGAGTTCTGAAGTAAAACAATGCTTTCATTTTTCTCAGAAAACTATAAAACACAGACAGCATCTCTAAATTCCCCTTTCTTTTCCTCTTTGTTCTCACTATGCCTTTTTTATAATCTTTCCACATTATTTTGGAATGTGAGATGCGAACATACCCCGAAAATACTGAAATGTCTTCAGAGGGCAGTTAACTGACTTGTCTGTCACCATAAAGGTGATGTGCAGAGTGCCAGCTGCTGTGCTGGGGGAAGGAGCTGGACCGTGGGGTTGGGAGGTAGGAAATGGGGTGATGGAGCAGTGTGGATCCAGGAGAGCAAAAAGGAAGGAAGGGGTAGGATGGTGAGCAAGGCCAGCCTCATCTTTGTGCCTGAAAGGATCGTATTTTTTGAATATTCCTGGAGAAGACAGAATACAAGTTTCTTCAAAGGCTGAGAATAAAGATATGAGTTAGCTTCTGGAACACAGCATTATTTTGCCATGCTTATTGGTCGTGGGTCAAAATCAAATGTGCTTATTTGGGTGTTAGAGCTTAAGGAGTACCATTTCCAGAAACTTGTCGATAGCCATTCTATGAGTTTCATGTTCATTCCCTTTCCCTTGGATTCCTGGGTTTCATCCATAAAACATACAGATGCTTCAAAGCAGGGATATATCAGAAAAATTTCTTTGGTTGAAAAGGCTGGGAAACTGCCTGCAGTGCAGAAGACGGGATTAGAATTCTGTTGAGTGCAATTTAGTGATGGCTGTGGTCTATGGTGTTTGGTTTTTTTCTTGTTTACTGTTCCAAATGGACGCGTCTGGGCTGCTAAGTTTCAATGCCTATCAAAAGACCCTCCAACAATGTAGTGGATGCCTTTTTGTTCATGTTGCGCCAGTTTGTCTACATTTGGACCTTGTGGCTAAATAGATTTTCATTCCAGTATGTGATATATGCAAAGATCCACAAATACAACACAGGCAAACATTCTTTTCAAAGGAGACAAACATCTGGAGAAGGTAATCTTTGGCCACAATGAAAGAGTTCTTCCCTGCCCGAGTTACACAGAATTATATGTGGACCACTAATCATGTTCTTTACTTACAAAAATTTTCCTATCATTTTCTTTACATAACATAAAATTCTTTACATTACATAAAATACGAAATTTCTTTGGCTTCCACGTGAGGAGTAGGTGTTGCAGAAATTTTACCTGTAGAAAATTATACTGATAAGTACAATCTTACTGAAACCAGTGAATCTCTTGTAGGAGGAAATTCACTTCAGTTTTGTAAATAGTAGCGGAGGTTTCACTCTTATAAATTGGTACCTAGTTATCATCCCCTTCTCATGCAGCTTCAAAACTGAGCATGTCCCCTGTTTGATCAACTCATTGAATGTCTTTTAAGATTTTAATTTCAGGATAGTTGGGTAAACATGTCTAGAAACTTGATTAAACAGATCTGTCCTAGGCTGAGAATGCATTTATATCAGAGAATTTCCTTTTTTCCTTTCGGGAAGGTTAGTAATCTTGACTTTTTGCAGAGAAGGCGAATGTATGTGTGTGTCTGTGTGGGTATCTATACACATATATCTAAATATGTATACATAAACACACATATATACGCACACCATTTTTAACATGTGGAGCAAGGCTTTTTGCCTATACCAAGTCATTTATCAGTTTCATTAAAAACTTCATTATCTCTAGGTTTTGTGTTGCCCAATAAAACAAACGATCCCAGTTTCCAGGCAAATAGATTAGCAATCCAAAATATCCCTTTGAGATCTGGAGATCCTCAGGCTCAGACTGTGGGTGAACCGTTACACGTTTGATTGAGGAGTGTTGTCTTTGAAACGCATTTACGTATCCTCGATGGTGGATACCCAGAGGCACGACTGGTCTTGGTGAAAGTTAGGGAAGCCATAGGGTTTTCTTAGCGTTATGTTGGCTCTGCTTCTGTCCCAAGTAGTTGAATTCCTAATACATCTGTCCCTGTGCTGGAGAATCTTAAATGAGATTGAGGATCTGGCCAGCAGTACTGCACTGTTTTTAATTAAATCTTGTACGTCACTTCTACGATACCCAGATTGAGCCACAGAGACATTTTTCTTTTTGATAATTAGTTCGGTTTATATGTGGCATTCGGCATGGCTGGTTTATAGAGGTGCGAAATAAACATACGCTGAACTACAAGAAATTTCTATGTAGGGAGTTTTGAGAAGTATTAATATTGTTTGCATATATGAGGGAATTTTCCAAACTGTCTCTTTTTCTGCTGCTGTTGTTGCTTTTTGTTCTCCCTGGCTTGGAAGAAATCTGCAGTTGAAATTCTGATGTAATTGTGTTTTAATTTATGCCAGTAATTTTCAGGCGCCAGGATAAGAGGTGCTTAAAAAATTACAAAGGAAAAGTAAAGGCAAATACTTGCTATTGTATAAGAACAGACATTAATGTAAATAATGCTGTTAGGAAATCCAGTATGTTTATGCACACAGGAGATTTTGTTGCCAAAGAATTTCATATTCAATTTTAATTTTCTTTTTCTCTTAAATCATATACTTTGATCAAAGCAGGAGGCTTGCCAAACAGTTTTTTATCTTATAACAGAAAAAATAATGTAAAATATGAAGTAATTAAATTTGAAGCACCTCATAATGAGGTGAAGAAGTGTATTCAGGAGGTGCTGTGAAATGAATTAATTATTCATGTTCATGGGATACTTGCATTGCCTTCTGTGGCAGGTATTTGTGTTCCTGTAAGGTCAATGTCAGTAATAGTAAAAGTTGCCAACTCTTTTGTTTCAGATATTAGTGTTTTCTTTCTCAATTTTTGTAACAGTATTGTTGAGGATTAGTATGCTGCTGGTTTGAAAAATAGAAGTCAAATGGGAGGAGATCCTTCATAATGTGCATAAAAATGTATTAAAATTGCAACTTCCTTTCTTATAAAGTCTTTTTAATGTAATTTTACATTCCTCACCAACTCATCTGTAAAACAGGATTGCATTCCTGCTAAAAGAAAGCTATGATGTAATTTAAAAAAAAAAAGTGTGTGAGAGGTAATGAGTCTGAGAGGACTTTTAAGACGCTACATAACCATGTGTACAATGTAGCTTGTCATTACTGGGCTGTGTTTTTTACAGCTTTCTGCCTCTGGAAAATTTTTAATATTTGCATAGAGAGCATTAATAGTAACTTGCATCCTAGTGCTGCAGTTGTGTGATTCTGAAGTGAGTGATCTGTATGCAGAGCTAGCGGAGTTCCTATAATTGTTTCCTCCTGTATTTGATACAGGAGATAAGAGAATCTTTCACGCCAGGGGAATTCCCAAATAATTGCCCTTCCCTTATTAATTTATGAGTTATTTCTCAGTCCAGAATTTCCTTCCCTTCTTCCACCTTGGTCTTGTTTGGTTTTGTTTCCTTGAACCTTACCCCCTGCTTCGCTGGCCAAAGAAGATTAGCATCATTGTGATTAGTTTAGATATAATAAAACAACAGTGTTGTGAAGTTAAAATGCTCATGAGAGTTGTGAAGTCTTTTGAGACTGGTCAGAATAGCTCCACCGCAGTCGTGTTGTCTCCATTCAGATACAGTCCTTCTGTGGTGTGACAAATTTTTTTCCCTGGGGTATTATCACTGGCTCTGCTTGGAAGGCTTTGGACCCACAGAAGCAGCCCTACACCAAGAGTGGGCTATCTTCATAATCTATGTTTTGTATATGTGCTTCTTTAATGTTATTTCATTGTCAAATTGAGTGGGCATCTTTGAACCTTTCGGATGTAATGATCTGCTAATTTTTATTCACTTTTATGAACATCGTAAGTATTTAGTCAAACCTCATATACCAAACCCAAAAGATATTTTATTGTTTTTTATTAGCGCTTAGATGCTTGATGTGTAGACATTTTGGCCAACCTTTCATGAACAAATAAAAATAAAGAATCTAAATGGCATTATTGATGTAAATATGATGAGAAAACAGTTTCTTACAGTACTTATTTATTTATATTAAGTTGGTTTCTATTGATTTTTGGCAGGCTCAAAAAGCGTAGGTTTAGAAATGGAGGAGAGAGCTACAAAGGCAAAGGGAGCTTAAATCTGTGTTTTACTAAATTAGCAGCAGCTGTTGGTTTAAATTGCATCGTTATAAGTACAAATAGGTATTACTGCCGTGATTACTTAGTTTGTGGTGTGTAAGAAGGCATAGTGCTTAAGCAGGAAATATTCCTGAGTTCCTGCAAAGTGGCATGGACAGGCAAAACTGCTCAAATGTTATTAAATTGTAGGAAAGAGATTTGTGACTCAGCGTGTGTGTTCTTTTGTTTGAGACTTTGTGTTGTGATTTTCTTGCATGTTTTGGCTTGAACTGAACATGTTTCTTTGCCGTCTCTTCCTTCAGCCTCCCTTAAACAACTCCTGTTTTCCGTCTGTTCTGTCTCACAGCTATTCAGTACTGAGAAGATCCTCCTTAGCTTATCTGCAGGAATATCTTATATGTCATGTGCAGTATCCCCTGTAGCGAGATCAAGTTTCTGCAGATATATACATCGTTGATACTGAAATAGGGAGCGCCCACAGATTGTTCTGTCTTGTACTTTCTGTACTTCTGGTAGGTTGTTCTGTACTTCTAGAACAGTGCTATCACTATTTCATTGATGAACTGATGTTTCAAGCTGATTGGGTAAGTCGTTCAGATAAGCATTTTAAAAAGATTTAATTTAAACTTCAAACTACGTTTTCATACACCATTAAGTGCCAGTTGCTATGTGAAATAATTCTATGTTGGAGATTAATGTGTTTTAAGAATGCATTTGAGGGAAGTATTACAAGCGTAATGTAGTGAAGTATATTTAATCTTAGACATAGTAATCCGTGCTACCTCTTCCTGTACTGATAGAATTTTGTTGGCTCCTTTGCATCTTTACCCAGGTTTGCATTTTTCACTTGTTGATAAAGTTCTTCTGCCTAATTTTCGTTACACATGTGTTAAAGTGCGCGTACACTATGGGCCAGCGCTAGAGAGTTATCCAGGCACAGCTTTGACAGAGACAACTGCATTTTGAACTTTTGCATGTTACCCTATGGAAAGGGTCATCCTATGTTGAAAGGAAAATTTGGTACCTGGATCTTCAGGGGAGAAGCATGCGTGCCAGTTGGGGGACTAAGCTGTCTTTTAAGCAAGGGTAGCAGCAATAAAAAGTAGGGTTGCGTTCCTGACCATCTTTGAGACTTCTGGCACGAACAACTTTAATTTTCTTTGCTCTTGCTTCCCCTTTACTTTTTTTTCTCTCATCTACCTGAATCCCTTTCTTGCTGTGCATTTGTTAAAGGGCTGCCAGGCAGTTCTGCCTTCCTTTCAGTTGTGGCCTCCAGATGCTTCTGCATCCAGGTGAAAAAATAACAACATTATTTATAAATAGGAATATTGATCTAAGCAGAAGCGAGCCACCTCAGCGTTACATGTGAAATATACAGTACATATAGCTACATTAGGAATCAAGACCACCCAGTGCAACAATTTTCGAATGCCAGTGATTCTCACTGGACCTCATTCAACTAAGGGAGGAGGAGCTTTAAGGCAAGGCAAATGATTAGCAGAATACTAATTTGGCCCAAAATGCATAATTGTAAAGCTGTAATTCAGTAGCCAAACTAGTATTTCTATCCATCTACCAACTCACCTAACAGCAAAGGACTATAAACCATTAACTCATATTTGTACTAATCCAATTCCAGGTGCATGCTACGTATTTCTGTAGTAATAAATATTAAATGGCATATATTTTAAAGAGCAGTGTGTGTCTTAGCATTCTTGGTAGGAAAAAGGAACTCATAAATTTTAGTCCTGGCACTGCTGTTGATTCACAGCATTGCTATGGGCAAGTCACTTAACTTCTGTCTTGTTTCTTTAGCCATAAAATAGAAATAACAGTGCTTATTTTCTTGCTTCCCACAGGAGTTGAAAGAAATTTTAAATTTGTGTAACTCTTCTGAGAATGTTAATTTAATGTCCATTTAAGCTTTTAGCTGTATCCAAGGTAAAGATATCCAATATTATTTTTAGAGAAATTATTTACAACACTCATGAATTTATTCGGTTTGATAATTTACCCAAGTAATAATCTTTTCACAGTAATAGAACACGGTGTTCCCTTGTAAATAATACAGCTAATTAACTCAAGGGGAAAAAAATTAACATATTCATATTCTATGGAAAAAAAATTTAAAATTAAAAAATCAGATTTTTGACATTTTAATATTGTATGCATCTACTCCTGTAAATGATAGTACTGTGATTTCAGAAGAGTATGACCATACAGATCATTGTGTTTGCAAAAAAGAGGAATGCTACCAATGCATTTTAGAAATTTCTTTTCGGTTGTTCAGCTGAAAATGGATGAAAATAGCATTCCTATTATTCATGCAGATTTTCAATGAATTGCTTGCTGTGTATTTCTTTCCTGAAACATATATTAGTAGTGAAGAGATTACTTTAACTTGCAGCTGGAGATGGAGACAGGATCAGGAGGAAGATTCTGGAAAGTTCATGTGAGTTTTGGCACATGTGAGTAGAGTAGCAGTTTGAGGTCTACATACATACATAGAGGGTAAAGGAAAGTATCAGTAAGATGTTGCAGATGGTTGTATTAGTAGAGTGAAAAATTTGGCCCTGGAAATGATATTGGATAGAATGAGAGCTGCAAACACTTGAGGGAACATGAAAGAATATGTTGAGCAAGCAAAGTTACATCTTGAGTGGGAAGCCCTCAAGATGACACCAAATGTGTTTCCCCACAAATGTTGGCCCAAGAATGGCTCACCTGTGTCAAAATTAATAGCTTTATAATTGAAATAATACTTAGAGTCTGTATTCTGCAAGTCAAAAAGTTCAGTAGTGTTGCCCACTGACAGGTTGATTTAAGTATAAACTTGGTGAGATGATCTACAGCAACTTAAAGTTAGTTTTTAGTTCTGCATGCTACTAAAACTTGAGAATGTGACAATAGGAAAATGTGGATCTAGTAGCTGAAAACTGGCATTCCAAGGAATTGGCTAGGAGAGTACTAACATCAGCTTACTAGATTTCAGGAAATAAAATTTTTGCGAATCTTGAAATATGCACTGAACAGCAGTCACTGGAAAGACTGAAAATCACCTTTGTAAAATAAATACTTGCATTTTAAGATTTACTAAGCTGAGCACATCAGCAAATGTAGTTCTACAAGATAGTAACTTTGTTCTGGGGAAAAAAAGACAGAGGTAGTCAGCATGACTTGATGAACAGAGCTCAGTTGACTGGAAATGAAAATGAGGAGGAAAAAAGGAAAAGTATTGTATGCTTATATTTTTTTTTTTACACCAGTTTCCAAAAACATAAGGATTAGAAAATTTAAATTAGGTTTCAAAAGAGATGCTGTAAATTTTCTTCTCTCATCCTTTCCTGTAATAGATGTTTGGCGAGTCATGTCTGTTACACCCGCACAAATCCAGTCACACAAGTATTGCTGAAAACAATTTATTTCTGTGACTGAAAGTAAAACAGGAACAGAATCAGGAAGCAGGAGAGTGAATGCTTTTTTCCCTCATTCTGTTGCTGTTTAAAAAAAAAAAAAAGTTTGAACAATTTTGTAGAAAAACTTGTGTTATTAAATACTAATGAGTATATTGTTCTTGCAGAGTTATATGTAGGTGCCTAAAATTAGCTGCTGTGATTAATCCAGTGTAGCTGTTGTGAATCAGAGGATGAAATCTTGGTTCTATTCAATTCAGTAATAGAAGTCCTGTTGAGTGCATCCAATTAAATGCTTCCAGGATTAGGACGCTCAGAAAATATTTAGAAAATTTGAACATCTGTCTGTAAGGTTTCATTTGATGACACACTAGCAGAATGTCAAAATTAGCATGTATTTGAATGTGTTACTGTACCGAGGTCTACTTCATCTGCTGTAGCTTTATATTCAGCGTAGTACCGTAAGGAAGTTAATGGTTTTCTGTAGCTCTGAGATTTGCATATTGAAATCACTGGTTTACTGGGGAAGGTTATAGGATGATGGGGTTGAGGGAGAGCAAAAAAGTAGTACTGCTAAAATAAAAAAAAAGGGTATGGTTGGGCAGAAGATGCTATAAATCAAGTCGTATATATCTGTCATGTAGTAAACATTTCTAAAGCTATTAAACAATAAGGAGAAAAACTTGACCTGATTTTCAGAGCCCTGCGTACTTGCTGTTTCTGTTGTCTTGAGAGAAGGCTGCAGGTCTCAGACTCTTGGTGAGTGATAGACTGTCATAACTGGGCATCTGTATGTCCAGAGTTCTTAGAGTAAACATTTGTAAAGAAGTAAACCAGATAACAAAATCTAAATACAGGTTAAAGTTTCTTTTTCCACAACACTTTTTTTTCCCCAGAAAAAGGCAAAATCCTTTTAAACTACTGAAGATACTGGAGTTAAAAGAAACACCCCACTTTCATGAACGTTATAATTTTCTATAGAACTTCTACAGTACTTCATTGAAATCTTAAATGATGCCTGGACATTAGTTTTAAAACAATTCCATTAAGGGCAGGAGAAGCAAAGATTTTCGGGTTTACCAAACTTAAATGCAAACACATTTAAGTATCACATGGCAAATTTGTCACTTTTCAGAGAAGCCTGGCAGTAGGCAAGCAGATCTGGCCTCTTCATGCCTAGTTCTTCTCTTCTGCTCTTAGAAACATTGTGTAAAATTTATAGTGCTGCAAACAGTAAACATTTTAATCCGGTGCCCATTGCTACTGAAAGTGGAAGGAGCTAAATGTTTTTAATTTATCCTTGTCTGGCCTAACTGAAGTTGTATAAAACTTTAATGACCTTGAAAGTTAAATGCTGGTCAGTTTCCAGGTGCAGGGGAGAAATGCGTCACTTGGGGTGAAAGACATCTGAAAAATTTGATAATTCTTGCTGAAAGTTCTTGGTGTAAATTCATATAAAGTAATGTTGTCAAAGATAAGTCTTGATTTTCTTCAAGGGAGCCTTAAAGAAAAGTGGAAATGTACTGAAAGGCCTTGGACATCCCATGTGCTTTGAATTTTTCCATCTTGTTTTGTGACTATTTGTGGTTCTGAGAAGTTACTTGCATTTACGTTGACCCACGATGAGTAATAGTTAGAGGAAACAGTTTAAAAACAAATCCCAAAATGTGCAAATAATGAGGCTTGAGCATTACTTTGTTCTTCTTTTAATGAGATGATAGTCATTTGTAATTAGTAATAAGTAATTTGTAATTAAATAAGTTTAATTTATTTTCTGTTAATATGTAAGCTGACTTCCAAGGAAGAGATGGCTCAGATGCGTTGCTTTCACTATTCACTTTAAAGTCAATTCATCAGTTGTAAAACTGGATAAAGCAAGAAAAACATAATGCAGAGAAATTCAAAATAGACCTGATTCTGCAATTTTTGTTCACAGACAAAATAACAAGTTACATCAGGGGAAGTTTTGTATGTACCAGGATTAAAGATCATGTCCTAAGTCTGAGGTGAGATAAAAGGGCATAGAAATGCTCTATCAGTCCTTTTAAGCTACCCTTTAATGTCTATCAGTGTTAAGATTGTAAAATCAAACAAAAAATGAAAATCTATTTAAAGAGCATATTATTTCTCTCTCATAAAAAATGGAAAACAATTGCTCATAGATCTGTAATGGAATTTGGTTGCTCATGGTAACAGTATCACATATAAAAGACCCGTGCAGAACATAATTTAAACTTGATTTTATGGACGCAGGAAACTGGCCTTTGAAGTGATCTCCATAGAGATTCTATTTGGCATTCATAATATCTTGTGAAATGGTCGTCTTAATGTCTTACTTATCTAGTGCCTGAAAGATGTATCATTGGGATTTTTTTAAAAATTCTACTGGCATGTTACCATTCATAGCATTGTTTGGAACTGTACTCTTTATGACCGTACATAGTAGTTTATTCAAAAATTCTAATCAGTATTTTATTTTGCTTTAGATTAATTTTGAATTTTTAAAATACTTAGTTATGAAAATGCAGTCTGAAAGATGATACAGATTTTCAAAAATCTTGTAGGATGCTAGTGTTGTCTTCCTTTTGGGGTATGTTTTCAAGCTGTATTTCAGTCCACAGTCTTTTCAAATGTGCGTTCTCAAATAATCCAAAAACTGTGTCCAGTTTTGGGCTCCTCCTTAGAAAAAGATCACACCGCAGTGATTGGGAGCTGGAGCACGAGGCAGAGGGAACTGGGTCTGTTTAGCCTAGAGGAGAGCAGGTGAAGGCAGACCTTATTGGTATCTGCAACAACCTGATCGAAGGACGCACAGAAGATGGAGCCACGCTCTTCTCAGATGTGCACAGCGATAGAACAAGAGGCAATAGAGAAGTCGAATATATGCAATTCTGATTATATATTAGGAGGCGAAAATTCACCTCGAAGGATGGCTGAACACTGGAGCAGGCACCCAGACTGGTTGTGCGACCTCTTTCCTTGGAGGTGTTCAAGACCCGACTGGATGTGGTCCTGAGCAACCTGATCTGATAAGACCTGCTTTGAGCATGGGGTTGAACTAGAGACCTCTGAATATCCCTTCCGCTCAAATTATTCTGTATTTCTATAAGCTAAAATAATAGAAAACAGCAGTGGAGAATAAGTGTTGAGTCATCTAACTCATTGCACTGCCAGGTGAGGACTTCTTTTTGCTGAAACTAATTTAAAATAACAAATTCTAGGGTGAAATATGTTTATGTTATGTCAGAACTATTTTCTGTGTATGTCTCACAAGACACTTAGGTCATCAGTATTTCCAAAATTCCTCTCTTTCTGTAGATGGTTGCCAGAAACCCACACGGTCACATCCTCGCCTGTGTCGTTCCTTTTTAAAGGGATATTTTTCATTACCTTCAGAGTATACAGATTCTGCATTTGTTATGACTTCGGTTGGTAAATCTTCTCCAGGATAACATTGACAAGCTATATAATGAAGAAAGCTTTATGTATGTATTGCTTGTCCATTTTCCCCCCCCACTATTTATTAAAGCCCCAAATGCTTAAGTATCTTAGTTGCTTGAGTTACAAAGTTATGTACATTAAATAACTTTCTAAAGATTGCAAATGCTGTCAAAGTAGTTTCTGTATACAAACAAATTCTGGCTTCAGAGCCTCTGCTTTAACTCTTTGAGAGAATTCTTCAATTTTTCCACAGAAATTGATTGTATAGACAGTTTTCCTTTATTCCTACCGAATTCAATTTGTGGGCAGTTGCAGAGGCTTTACTAAACCCTCTCTGTGCAACTGTGTTGATAGGTAAGCAGGTTTATGGATTACATAAATTATTTATTTATATTCATTTGGTTAAATAATTTTTGAAGTACAGTTCTGTCTGGCCAGATTGGAAATAGAAAGTAAAAGAATAAGAACTGTAAATTTTCAAGTGTGTTCTCATGAGGTTTTGGAGCAAGATATCTTAGAGCTATTGCAAACTGATCCATTTGCTATGACATGCTGAATATAAACGTACTAATGCATCTGCATATATAGCAAAATATTGTGTATGATTAAGTCATGTAGTTCGTCATGGGTCTACTTCTGTGGTCAACAAGTGCAGCACTTCAGTCTTCTTCCTTCCACGCTAACTTAGAGAGGCTGTGTGGTGCTTTTTGGAAAAAAAATACCATAATGATTCACAGTGTATTTTACAGTGCAGAATCATTATTCTTAAATAAAGAGTTTCTGGGTTGTTTGTTGGGTTTTTTTGGGTTTTTTCCCCCAAAGTCCTTTCCTTGCCTCCTGATACCGCTTGGTCAATTTATAACAATGCAAGTGTCGCCTCCTCCAAGCTTACAGCAATGCTGCTCCCTGCGTTAGCTCGCACTAATTATGTACTCTCTGCCTCAGCGAGGAAGGGTGTTTGGAATCTTGTTGTATGACCATGGTTTGAGAAGCACAGTGCCTCGGTTTGTGTATTAGAAACTGATGAAGCTTATAGCAAAAGGAACATAATCTGGTTAAAATCTGTTAAAATATGCACTACTGGAGTTGATATAGTAAGGCTATAGAGTCGGAAATGAGAATGAAATTTTGAAACCAAAAGTGCTGGTTTCTTTCATTCAATGCAGTAATTGATATGGAAGCACAAAGACAATACACAGCCCAGGCACTAGAAAGTATTAAGAATTTTCTTTTTAGAAGTGGTTTACCTAATCTTTAACTAATAAGATGAATATGTTATTCCTTACTTCCAATAAATGCTCATGTGCCCACTTGCAAATCTAAATAACATAATGAGTACTACTCCAGTTAATTCACATATGTGTCTAAGCGATACAAGTTTGCTAAGCCAGAGAAATAACTCTGCTGTAGCTTCCAGGGATTGGCAACGAAATGCTCGCTTTGAATACTTGGCATAATGCTATTTCCTGTTCTTTGAAGGCGTAGCAATACTCACGGTAACTGTGGTAATGCAAACCTATCTTAATCCGAGGATTCTCAGCCTTCTGGCTTTTGGCATCCAGATTGAGGTGATGAACGCTCTGACACTGGAAGTGAGGGATGAAGGCTTATGTTACAAAGCCTGACAGAGCTGCTGCTCAACCAAAGCCTTCCAGGCGCTGCTTGAAATCACTTATGTCCAGTTTCCAAGAAGTGCACTGAAAGCCAGATGTAAGACAACCTCCTAGAGACTGACATTTTGAGGGGATGAGATAGCTGTTTATCTTGCATTGGTAGAGATAAAGATAGGAACACATTGTACAAAACAGCTTCAAATACAGAATGAAATAAAATTGCATGTGACCTTTTTTCTCAGGTAGCTGAAGGACTCGGGTCTTTACAGCTACTTGGAAATCTGGTTTTTTTAAGTAATAGAAGAAATATTTCCCTAGGGTTGTCTGGTGAGATGAGAATTCTGTCTTAACCTATAGAAAAGATCTACAAATAGCATCTTAAAAGTGATTTTTTAAATTATTATTATTTATTTAGATCTCAAAGCATGTTAAGTCACTGGTGGTAGAGACAGCTTTTTTTGTGAGTCCACCAGTATGTACATCCATAAGCAAAATTTTCGTCAGTCTAAAAGGAGCACGAATCCTGTCTCAGTTGGTATTTCAACTTCTGACAGTCCTCAGTTTTTAAAGAAATACTGTTTTGCATTCATCAGTTCCAACTTTTCCAGTGTCTTCTACCTATGTAGATAACCTATGAGGAGTAATGTAAATTTTAAAGATACTAATAATTTATAGAAAAGCCATATTTATATGCTGGCAAACTGTCATGCTTTTAATATTTAAACCCATTTTCTAGTCTATATAATGCTCACATAAATCAGCCATATATAATTAAACAATTTATGTCATCCCAAAGCATGTTTTTTTTCTGTCAGAAGGAGTGGGTTTTATTATCCTGTTCAAGGTCCCCTTTGGTAGTCAGCCATTTGGGCCAAGCTAAGTGCCTTTCACACATAACTGATCTTTGTCAGAGGGGCAGAAGAGAGCTTGCCAGTGTCTTAATAGCTTTAATTATAAATACCACTAAGCTGCAGCTTTATAATCGCGTTGTTTTGTTTTCCTTCTCTTTCCTACTCTTTTTGCTTTAAATTCAGCTGTAAGTTCTCTGAAATAGCAGCCTTATTCTTTTGCATGATAATTTTTGTGCTGTGTGTAACACAGTAGAAACAGCTCTGGTTTAGGGTTATGAAGGGTTAGAATTAGATAGAAATAGGAATATGCTATGGTTTTATAATAGCTGTGGCATATACGTAATTTCTGGGTGCATACACAATGTGCAATTTCAGTGCTCCAGGGTGACTTAGAAATTATTGTGAATTTGCGAATGATGGTTTCTCCATGTTATTGATAGGTACTGTCCAGACAGATACAGTGCCATAGTGTGTGCCCAGAGAGCTCACGTGAGGGAAATAAAATCAACAGGAAAATATTTCCACCATAGTATAGCTTCTGCGAGGATAAAGTCATTAATGTTTTAAACACATTTGAGGATTATCAGATAAGGGGCACGATGTAAGTGTGAAGTAATAACATATGTATGTGTATTCATAATGCAAAATACATTAGTGCAGTTCTGTTTCCATTAACTATCTTACGTATGTTAAGTATTTTCCATGGGGAAATTAATCCTCATTTCCATTCTGCACAGGCATGAAATTTTTTAATTTTATTTAAGTTAAGGTAGGATCTGATGAGTATTCTCTTCCTGAATTAAAAACTTTGCTTTTAAATAGTAAAATAAATCCATATGGAATATTATTTTTGGAGAATAACTATGAAGACTGTTAATAATGGCCAGGAAAGGACTTTAAAAGTCTTACAGTTATTTTTAGGGACAACTCTTTGTAATAGGGAAAATAATACTAAAAATGTTGTGTAATTTGGTATGGAAATTTATAGTTTGACTCCGTTGGAATTTGTTACAGATTTCCTTGCTACCTGCTTTCATTCCCACTTTGATATATGAGGAGGTATTCTGACAGCTCGGAGCGCCACTCTTGACAGCTACGCTTAAGTGATTTCCATGGAAAGTTTTGCAAGGGAACGCATGTGCTTTTCCCCATTTTCCCTTCTTCGTCGGGAAAGGGAGAAGGGAAACCTCAACAGCAAGGTGAAATCCAAAATTGTGGTTGTTTTAGGGAACAACGTGAATTTTGCAAGACTTTCTTCACTTACAAGACCTTCAGCTTTTTGAAGAGAGTGCTGAGGGCTTGTAAGCATCCTCTAAAGAGCTATTTACTTCCTAGGACTTGGTATCCATGGTCCTGGCATTTTCCATCTCTTGCCTGAGAAGTTCCCTGGGAGCTTAAAAACCACAGCCTTGGTCAAAGACTCCTTTTTCTCTGTGTTTTGTGGTCCACAGAAGCCTCTCAACAGTCCTTCCGGGATAGGTCTATGCCTCCCTCCCTTGGACACATTTTGTTTGTGATTTTTTTTTTTTTTTCCCCATGCTTTCCTTTTAGGTTCCTTTAAGCAAATACAGGAAACTTGAATTTACTTTCGGTCAGGCACTTCCAGGAGATGTAATCTAGGGTTCAAGGAGAAAATACTGAAATGCGATATACTTGCCTCTTCCTAGCAATCTTTGGTCTCCTGGAGAAAATGTCGATGGAGCCCTAATGCTCTGCTGAAATGACATTTTGATGAATGACCTTGATTACATCCTCATACAAACACTGTTTCCTAAAGGTTTATTGGGACAATGGCAGTCATCTCATGTCTTGGTGCTGTGAGTAAGTCCTACAGGTTACTAGTAATACATCAGCATCTTGTAAGAGTTCAAGTTTGGACAGGTCTCTGGTTTATAGTTGATGCAAATAAGATGTGTGAGGTCTCTGCTGATTACATGTGTAGGTAGTTTAACTATGGCCATGTGTTGACACGTAATCATCCTTTGTTCAACGTTTTTCTCAGACTCTCCGAGCTGGTCAATAATTGTCTAATCTCTTTGCCATTTTGGGTGCCAGATTCAGGCATGGCTTGGTTTCAGTTCAACACTGAGAGCCCATATGATTCTGATTTAGATACTCAGTGCTTTCAAGAGTTATGTGGTGGCTGGCGGTTCAGATGTTTTCCATTCAAGATCATTTCCCGGGTAGAAGAGACTTTAACCACTAGAACTAGTAGACTCGAAGGTTGAGGGACAGATCTGCTTCTAAATTTTGCATTGTAGGCACAGGCATTCATTAACAATACATGCCAAAAAGGTAGTTCTCTTGAGTCTTCTGGTTTTCCTTCCCAGTTTTTTCCTCAGTGAGAAGGGGGAGGATCTCCCCTATTTGAGGCTTTATACAAGTTATTAAAACACTAAAAACTTTTGAAAACACTATTCAATTCCATTTTCTTCTGCATCGTCTTAATTGTTAGAGCTGGTGGACTATCTCACATTGAGTTGAAATACGTATTTTACAGTCTGACTTCATAGCTTCTGTCTCTGAGCCAGTTTTTATGAAATTGCGGAAAACAGTTCGGTCTATTAAGCAAATCTATATACTGCCATAAGCCGTGATTATAATTTGACCAAATAAGGGTCCTGCATAAGTAATTAGGCTAATTATCAATGGCTTCACATGCAGTGGAGATTTGGTTGTTTGGGTTTTTTTAAGTTATTGTTCAGTGAAATAATACCTCATGTCTAGAAATCAAGCACAAAATTGTACAGTGAAAAATTCCCATGTGACTCATACTCTCACCATGTTACACATCAGAGACTCAAGAACTAAATTCCTGAATGGAAATTCTTTTCTCAGAGAAGCAGATACACGCTATTCCTTCCTCTTCCCCACCCTCAACTACAACTTCAAAACCTCTATGTGTCTTGGTGTTATAGTGCTCTTTAAAATAGATTAGAGTTACAGAGTGCATTTTATTATTTCCTAAATTTGTGAAGTAGAGAAGCATATCACAATCATCTAGAATGTATTTGCATGGAATTTTTTAATAATATGTCATCTCATATTCTTTAAATAAGTGAGAATAAAGCCGAGAGATCAGTTGCTGAACCATTCTGTAGTTTGCTAGATTGCAAATACTTCAAGTGTTTGATATTAATGTTAGGAAACTACATTTATTTAGTATTTCAAAAACTTTTCTTTGCTAGATATGCTTATATGCTGTCCTTGGAATCACTATCAAACCTCAAACCTAACTTAGTTTTTAAGTTTTTTTCTTAATATCTAGCAGTTTAAACTGCATTTAACTTACTACAAATTGAATCCTTTAGGTCAGTGCTTGCTAGGCTGGCTGCTGCTGCTTAGCTCTGGACTAAATTTTCATTTGAAAATGTTTTAGCAGAAATACTCTTGAGTTGAAGCGTGTGGGAAATAGGATTGTAACTGAGTAGAGAGAAAGGGGAGATGAGAAACCTTGGTACTGACTGCAGTTTGTCTCTAGGTCCCCGCATGTGAAAAGGTTATAATTAAGTTAATCTAAAGAAATATTTATGACTGTTTATTCTTTGTTGGAAAGAGAGATGCTAAGTACAGAAATAAGAAATACTCATTTTCAGTTTATCATTTAGCTTTCCATTTGTTTCAAGTTGTGTAATTTCTTTCTGAAGATTTGAAGAATAAAAATGGTAAATAGATTATTTTTTTCCTGTTGTAGACAGGAAAAAGAAAACCTGATTTAAGCTGATATGAATCTTGTGATTCAGTAATGCAGTATATCGAATCTACCAAAGACAAAAATTGATATGAAGTGATCTGAAATTCCCCTTGGTATAGTTTCCTTTCTTTTGCTGTTCTTGTAGAACTTGCACATACCCTCATGGCATGTATGACACGTCTTTGCTTTCATTTCAAAACTCATGATTGCTTTGCTTTTCAGATGCAGGATGGATCACTCTTATCAGAATCCAGCAGGAATTAGTTTTAGTGTTTTGCTGTTGATATCCCATCAACGCTTGTGGCTGTCAAAGAAACATGTTAAAGGATAAAGTCAGAATTTGGAGTTTCATTATTTTCATTTGTGCATATTTGTCATTTGTATTTCTCTGACTTCAGAATGATGACTTCTGTAAAAATTCTGTTGTTTTTCTCTAGAAATAACTCTGTGGACATACGTGTCAAAATTAGACTTGTTTTATTATGGAGCAGAATATCCCTGACAGTTGTTGAAGGTGTTAGCATGACTCTGGTTGTTGCTTTCTTTTTCCTTCTCTCTCATAAATAGTCAATCAACAATTCAGTATGGAACTATGAAAGCAAGTTTCAAGGAATAAGATGCATGCACACTATTGCCAACCTCTTGGGACAGAGCTCTGGTCACAAGGCAGAGCTCAGTTTAAACCATCACATGGCTTCTGATATTGCATTTGAAATGTGAGGGCAATTAGTTTAACATTGTGCAGATACAAGGGATAATTATGCCTTGCAGTACTGCTGAAATCTCCAAAGAGCTTTCATGCCAGGATCCCTGAAAAGTTGATTGCTAACATGTAATAAGTAACAAAAGAATTATACATAGGAAAACAATAATTATTGGGAAAAAAAAAAAACCCTCGTAAATTTTCTTAATGATATTTACTCATCACCTCTCTGTGAAATAACTTCCTATTGCTTGTTGGAACAGGAAATTGGGCTGCATTTACTCTAAAAAGCTGTTGGTTACCCATAAAGTATATTTGCACGATTGTTATAATATCTGTGGCATGAAACATAATACTTGTGCAAGTGACCATGAAGCCATGATTGTTGAATAGCAGATTTTCAATCTTTGCTTAGTCAGTTGTGTGACACTGTACGATGCTATTGACATTCGGATAAATAGGCTAAGCCTGCATGGTGCTTAGCTGCATGAGATGGAATTAGCATCCCCCGGTAATGGAGGTGCCTGCTGTAATAGTTGCCCTGATTTTAATCTAAACCCAGGAAACAACACAGAGGAATAATCCATTAAAGAATGCCAGTTCTTTACAGAACTATATTTTCTCCTCTCATTCAAGAATCGTTCGTATTGGCAAATTTGCATTGATGTTAAATCATGCATGAGTTAAAGAATTAGAGCATTTTTCATATGTTCATTAGAAATCATACTAGTATTTCAAAACATGAATGGAAAGGTAGAAGTTTAACCAAGTTGCCGTATGTTGACAATCCTGTTGGTCTGAGGACATTTTGTTCATTATCTTTTTATTCAGCTTCATCAAGACTGATGCTTTCCAGGAGCTGGTGAATTGGGCTTAGTAGATACAGCCAAAATAACTTCATAAAATACAACATGCTTACTTTTGTAAAGAATACCGTATTTTAAGGTAATGGAATGGGTACATTAAATACATTAAATTTACAGTAACCAAACTTCACCTTGTTGTGGCTTTCACTGATGAAAACAGAGCTGTATCTAGGCCATGGGATCTTTATTACCTTCAGATAAAACAAATGTTCCCCCTAAATCACAAGTTTCTCCTATATTTAGCTCTGTTACTGTTCAGATAGACATTTTACCATCATATATAGGAAATACGTCATATTTTGCTTTGCAATAAAAAGGTCTGTTCTCTAAAGAAGCTATTTGCTTATTACTGCTTACATTTGATGTACAGTGTAATTATTAAATTCTCTGTTTCATGCCTGCAAGTATGTTTAAGACCTAGAATACTTTTGTTATTGAAACTGACATTATAGAATTAAAACCTACGTTCAGTTAAAATATAAAAATATTATGAAACTAGTCAAGATGTTCTTTTGCCCTTCCCTGGCTCTCCCATTCTCATTACCAGTGGCAAAATGCTTTGGATTTTAAGTAAAGAGTTGTGGCCTATTTTTACCAACCTTAATTAAAATCCTCGGGTTACTTATACTGAAGAAATTGTAAAGGGCTTACTGTAAATACTGACAACTTTTTAGCCTAGAATAATTGTGAGTCACTCAACAGCGTCACACAGAGAAACACATGAAGACAGTAGTATAGAAAGGATTTTTTATTTTTTATTTTTTACTTTTGTTAAAACAAAGGTCCCTATTCCAAAAGCAGTAAACTTCCAATGCCAATGAACTGTTTTAAGAAAAGTAAAGGGAGATAACTTACACCATGTACTACTGGCTAAACCCTCATAGTATATGGGGAGGAATGCCAATCACAGTATCCATCCTATTTTTACTGATAATGTAGCCTGCCTACATCAGTATGGGAGGGTAGATAAATTTAATTGGTTGCTTTAGTTGGCTGATACTGCTTTTGGAAAAAGACATAAGATTTATTGAAAGGTTTGAAAAGTATCTCTGTTTTTTTCTGTTAGTCACCTATACATGTCTGAAATACTTTTAATATTTAAAATAAAAATGCATCTTTTTCTTTCTTCATTATGTGTTTTTAAATTTTAAATGGTCTGATGGTACCTAGAACCAAAATAAGGGGAAGTGTGTGTTAGAAATAATTATCTATTGGATATTGTGAAAGTTCCAGTAAGTGAAAGTTCACTTTGGGACTTTCATGCTAATGAATCTTCTTGTATCTTGTATTTTGAAAGATTTTAATTTTTTTTTTTTCTCAAAGAGAAAACATAAGCTAGAGGTTTTTTAAATTATTCCTGGAAGGTCGACCCTGAACATTTTTCCAAACTGAAAAAAGTCAAACTTTTGTGTTTGACTTTTTTTGCAGGAGAGCGGAGGCTCCCATGGCTGCCCCGCTCCCAGCAGGTTTCCTGGGTGCACCGGAATGGTTGGGGTAGCCAGAGGCAAGGAAGGCTCCAGCAGAGCATCCCCAGAGCTCCCCCGGGCCGAGGCTGTCAGGCTCCCGGTTGTGTGCGGAGGAGCGTTGTGTTCACAGCGATGGAGCGCTTCCATGAACCTCCCACATCACATCTTTGTGCAGTTAGTGGAGAACGGGGATCCTTCCCTTCAGGGGTGCCTGTGTGGTACAGCTGTGTAATCCTGGAAGACCTGGGCTGTCTAAGAATTTGTCCAAAAGCCAGATTTAAAAAAGCCCCCCCAACTAAACAAGCACACAAAAGCAACCAAATGTACCACCCCCACCCCACCCACCCCCATACTTTAGTGCGATTTCATCAGAAGGAAACGTTTCCATAAGCTAACAAATGCTGCAGTATAATATACATAATAGGTAACAGCTTCTTTTTATTAAGAAGTCCGTTTGGCCAGCTTTGAGGTGAAAGCTTATGTGGACATTCAATAGCATTCTTATCTCCAAATCTTAGCAATTTCTCAGGGAGCTGGAAGCGGTAAGTGGATTTGCAAATTCAAGTGCTAACTGTTGATCCAGCTATTAATTTAAATGAAAAATTTGGCTGTATTGGTGACTAAGAGCAGGTCTGAGTGGTAAATAGTATCAAATGCTACAGGATGCTAATCCCAGCCACCTCTTGGGAAATGGGTAGGTTGTGTTGCTTGTATTTAACATAAAGATGGTTGTTGTTTAAAATTTTCTCAACTAAATGTCTTGGAGGAAGGGGGACTAGGACTCTGTGGTAGTTGACAAGGCCTCTAGCTTTGAGCAGTTGTGGGTTTTCTAATACAGCCTGGCTTCCTGTCATATTTTAGAGCAGTTTGAAGTTTGGGAGACGTCCGTAGGTTGGTTAGGGGAGGGCAGAGTGCTGGTTTGTTTCCACTACTCAGAAAAGTCCTGGATAAACCAGCATCGTTAGGGAATGCCATATGACAATGTCAAATACTTAAGGAACTGTCCTGGTATTTGGGAGACATCAGTTCGGCACATGACCGACATGGGCTGCTTTCGCAACCTTGGCCAGGCAGTGTGCCAGGGTCAGTGTGTGTGGATTTCTGGCTTGACCTTCCTGAAACAAGTGCTGAGTCCAGGCTCACTTTCCAAACTTCTTGTATGCTCAAATGCGGAAACAGAGGCAGAGCTACCCTTCTTCTAAAGGTGCATTCAGCTTTCTGTAGACACCTAACTTAAGACTAGATTTCTGATTTTCAGTTGGCTAAAAAGATAGGTGAGATGACTCCCACTGCTAGTCACTTGGCACTGATCCCTTTTTTCCCCCATCTTAAAATGAAATTATTATGCTGTATTTATGTACTTTGCAGGATGAATGTTTATTTTATTATTACTTTATTCTAAAAGTATTAAATATGTAGGGTATTTAGGCAACTGGATAATGGGATTCTGCAGGTACTCAAGACAGCAAATTATCCTTTAGTGGCTACATTTCTTCATCCAGAGTTTGCTTGGGTTGGACAGAAATGCTGTATTTCTGCCCATTTACCTATACATAATTCTTGATAGGTCTAATAGTATTCCTAATGCAAATTCTGTTACCTGAGAAATAACATATCCGATACACAGAACATCCCTGGATTTTGGGAAAAGTGGCCTGGATTTAAATACGTGAAGGTAAAGCTTAGTATGGTAGAGGGCTTTTCTTGTCATCCACTAGAACGGTGGCTTGGTTTCATAAACATATTTCTGGTTTATTGTTGATTGCTGCTTAGAGTATTTGGCTACAACATGAATGGGAAAACTGTCTTGCATAAGGTGATTAATTACAGGGTAATGTTTTTTTCATCTAGAAGTCCGATAGGCATTTTAACCCACTGATAACTTCAGCTTAAAAACTAAACTTCTGTTGATATTCAGTGATATTCCTCCAGTAACTACGGAAATCTGTACGGTAGCTGTAGCAGCTGAAATCTGTGAATTCAGCTCTGATACATGCGAACTGAGACTCGCTGAGATCTTTACTAAACCCTGTTAAGGTATTTTTAGTGAATCACATGGGAATCTATAGAACAGATACATAAAAGAGTTAAGCAAATAACTGGGGTGGGTGGTTTTTTTTTTTTTCATTTCAACAAGGTTAAAAATACTGAATATCCATTTCAGGCTAGGTACGGTACAAGGACTGGAACAAGTACTTTGGTGAGTGAGTAAGAAAGGTTCTCTGGAAAGTATTACTTGCATTATGTGGCTGTGCTTGTCCAGAGAGAGGTAATACCTTTCAGTAAAGCAGCTGATCTATCTGGAAAAAAGGGACAAGGAGCTGGGCATACGGATCCTCATTGAGATCTGAATTGGATCCACTAATTGAAAACTAACGTAATCTGTATGCACATAAGGCCAAAGTAACAGTGTAATAAGGAGTGCGAGCTTTAGCTTTCATTAAGGAGAGAATGCTTTTCTGTGCAAGAGAAACGTTCTTATGACACAGCTTTTTATTGTTATTTAATGCTGGTTTTAAGAGTGTGGTGGTTTTTAATTTGTGTCCCGTAATAAAGCCTGTTGAGATCTTTACGCCTGTAACCAGTTGTCCCTTTCACTGAAATCAGCTCCTGTCTTTGAAACACTACAGTACCACTGTGAAAATGAAATATATATTTCATAACTGTAAGGCTGCATAAGACAGAAAGAAGTGTTGGTTTATGTGTAAATTGATTTGTATTTTTAAAGTAGTGAAAGGGTTTTTTGCTTCTATTTCTTTTTTCTTTTTTTTTTTTTAGCCTTTACATTGTAGGTTAAAAAAGCTGAAAGCATATGGTAGCAATTTTTTAACCTCTCTACATGAGGTGCTTGTCAACGGAGGTCCATACGTCCAAAGCTAGTTAATAACAGCTGCAGGCCAAAGTTCCTTTAAGAGCTATTGCTGTGTTCCAAGATTCTCAAAGACTTTGAACAAGTGAAGTTGGCCACAAGGGAAAGCAGCAGGTCTGCATTCTGCTTGTTAAGTGAACCCTGTTTGAACAGCAAAAAATGTGGCAGAAAGTCAGAATTTTCATACTATAAAGCTTGACCATAAAATGTCAGATAGGATTGCCTAGTAGGCTGCTGCAGTTTAGCCTAAACGAACTATTTGCTTCGATCTAAAATTTTATTTTGCTGATTGCTTCAATGACTATATTTGAGGGTTTTTTGAGGAAAATTTGGAAGACTAATTATACTAAGTACTTTTTTTGAAAGCATTCAGAGAATCCTGAAACATAGGAATACAGTTCAGTTTGTGTTTACATTTTGTACATGTAAAATGTGAAGTAGAAAGGGAGGAATGTGTGTGAAGAAGAAAAAAATTGCAATTGTCTTGACCTTGTGCTGCTTTCTCAGTTTTATACTCATTTCCATTTTTTGCCATGTTCTTTTCAAAGCTGTAGTGAATTATAATTAAGAGAATTCCCTCCAGACAGCTTTCCATGCAGTTTTTAGTTGCTTTGCAGTTTGGAAGAAGTCCAGACTTGAAATGTGAAATCACTTTCTCAAAAGATACGGTCTGTATATTTTTGCCTATCGGTTGAAATCCTTCATGGTATATTAAAGCCTTTATCAGAAAAAGCTCTTTAGAAGCATTTAGAGGGAACAAGGCTGTCTGGTTGCTTATCTGCCAGTAGTAAAGTATCAATAAACAATACTCATCATTGTTGTTCAAGTAGAATATAAGGCAGGATGCTCGACAGAGAATATGTTTTGTGCTCTACACCAGAATGGGGCTGGATCAAAAGCTGAGATTTGCCATCCATTTCTAGGACGCTGAGTGCCCCTAGGTGGTCACAACTAAAAGTACAGCAGGAAGAGTTTTCCCCTGCTCATCTTTGCTGCTGATGGACAGCAAACCTCTGCTGGGCGCCGGGCGCTGCTCTCCGCCTCTGTGGCGCGGTTCTGCCAGGCGTTACTATTAAAGAAGCGCTTCTCGTCCTTTGCTAAGTCTCTGCTTTACAGAATAGCGTTTGTGTGGTATTAATTTTAATCTGGAAATTGCTGACATACTGAAGTGGCAGTCTATCGTTACTCCCACTTCTGGCTCCAATTTAGCCCTTGTCATTGCAGTTGTCAGTATCAATTGGGGATTAGATGGGGTTATGGCATGCAGAGCGGATGGCCAGTGGATCAGTACCACTTTTCATTCCTTCTTAACACAATCTTCTTATTATCAAGCCCATTGATACAGTTTTGTTACCGCTTTTCAGTTTTTTATATACATAAAATGTTTGGGGGGTAAATTGCTTCTGAAGTTGGTTTTGGGTTCTTTGCATTCCATCTCTCTACTGCATTTGAAATAAGTAATGCAATGACACAGAAGTGGTACCGCTTCTAAAATAGACATTCAGTATACAGCCACACAGTCAGTTGTTTTGAAAATGCTCATTTATAATGCGTTTATACTTAGAAAAAATGTGCATTGTAAGACTCATCCTTCCAACTTGTACACAAATGCGTTGTTGATTTGCCATTGTAAGGGAAGCAAGCGTTGTACAGTTAATGGAAATACGATTTCCAATGATTGTAGAGCCAGTTCCAAATGTTAAGGCTTTTAAACCAAATAATGGAATGCTATGTAATAATACAGTTTATTTTAATCTTCCTCAGATAAACGGTGTCTCAAATCTCTTAATTACAGTATGTAAGAAAACAAACTTTGTATTTTATCCTAAGAGTTTGGTTTTCACTGAAATAGACATTTCTGCAGGGGATGAGAGGAGGAAAAAAGGTAAATCTTTCTCTCGCTCTCTGAGAATTCTGGTGAATTTGCTTCTATGGTAACCAATTAGCCAGAGCTTATTACTCATGTAAAACAGGAACTGTTTGCATTTTTAAAACGTTCATTTGCAAAACAGCATGTCTAAATGATAAAGTTAAATTTCTTTCCCAAGACCACAAGTCGTCTTTGTAGGTGGAAACAACTAAGTTTACAGTTTAAAAGGCAAAGGAAAAGGCGCTCCTAGGCAGCAGCATCCATCCACGCTAAAAGCAAATATTTGTTTTTGGAGGAGAGAATGGCTGTCCCCGGAGCAGCCAGCTTAGCAAAAGCAGGAATGGAAGGGCAGAGCTCATCTTTTATGGAAGTCAGATAAATTTCATGCTCTTTAACATCGACTGTGACTGCAGGCTTTTCACTGAAGCCTGGCTCCTTCCCCAGTGTGAACAAAATAGGAAAAGTGATTAAAGTTCACTCAGTACTGGACAGCAGGAGGCAACCGCTCCGGTATCTTCAGCTGAGGGAGAGGGCGAGAGGGCTCTTTAATAAGACTTGTGAGGCTTCTTTGAAGAAAAGAAATAGGACTCGTAGGGCCTATAGATGCCTACACTAACATTCATTCATTTCCTGTACTTCATATGGCTTCTTTGACACGTTGTAATATTGTCATCCCCTTCATTAAAATGTTCATTATGAAAGGGGAAAGAGAGAAAATGTAACTGTTAACTGGAGTCAGGGGTCAGCAAGTTCTGCTGTGAGCAAAGCGCTCGGAGCTGCCTCGGATAATAGCAGCAGCTCTGGGGCAGATGCGACAGACAGACGGAAAATGGAAATACGGACCTTACAAATTGTCCCGTTCGGTGTCCCGTCTTGTGACAGATGGGAGTCTGGAGCGTCCTGACGAGTCTCGAAAGGCTGAAGTGGCTAGCAGATCCTCCTGGATCCTGCCTTTTGGCTTTTTCCCCTCTGTCTCTTTTTCTGTTTCTCCCTTTTTTAAGTTGTGCAATCAGTATTCACACATTCTTATAACTAATAGGATTAGAGGCGTTGCAAAGGGATTTGAACAAGATAATTAGTTTACTGCTTAGCCCACACTATAACAGGCAAAACCCCTCTGAGAAAAGGCAGACAAAATGGGTCAGAAAATGTGTGGGAAATGAGGTAAGGCCTCTCAAACAGGGCGTCAATCAGCTATACCATTATGAAAGGGTCCTGGAGTATTCATTCATTACTGCAGACTGTTGACTTTTTTGGCTTGGCCACCAGAGGTGTCAAGGAAAGAGGCTGAGCCGAGCAGTGGGGAGTGTTGCTGGACACCAAGGAGACCTTTTCAAGTGCTTAAATGCAGTTACACGTTCTTTGCCACCACGCCGCATAGAGCAACGTTGGAAAATGGAAGCACGCAGCCTCAAGCGCTTTACAAAGCTGCAGCTGTAAACGCAGAGCTTCTTGTAAACCTTGGGCTGGGTCGCATGCTCAGAAAGAGGTGGGCATCTGAAGTATGGAATCAGAAAACTTACTTTATGTCTAATATTTACGTTTGAACCTCTGTCTAGCAGAGTTATTTAAGACGTAAATTTTCTAGCAGAGGGTTAAAGCGTCCCATTTAAATATCTTTTCTTGTTTTAAGCTGTGCGGCACAGAAGAAGCCCCCAGATCCAGTCCCCCACTGTTCCCCCTCGGTGATACCAATGTGGTGCATAAATTACGAAGTGGTGGTACTTGGTTTCCAAAGGAGCAGCTGGAAATACCTCGAAGTTGCTGCCTTTTTTTTTTTTCTTTTTTTTTTTGTGGCCTGTGAAACTTGCATGAACCACCAGCCTGATCAAAGGTGCCAGAAGTTGTTAGGAGACATGTCAACCTGGGCTTGCCTGCGTATGGTAACTTAGAGGTGCCGCCTCTTCGGTGGAAGAAACAGCGGGAGCTGCTCTAATGAACTGCCCAGCAGCTCCATCTTGCCGCGTGTGTACAACCAGAGGTGAGAAAAGGTTAATCCATAGGGGAACTAGTTAGGAAAGCACAGCAAAAAAAACCAGGGAGTTGTATGACCAAAATTCAACTTGAAGTCAGAGGTGGTTGCTGACATTTTCTGTTTCTTTTAATGAAACTCTCCTTTCAACCTATTGCTTTTTGGGTCAGCTTGTAACTTTCGAATACTTCAGCTGCAGTGCAGGAGTATGCGTTACGTACAATACAGAATGTCATGTTGCCTATAGCAAATTGACCTCCCATTCATTTTAAATACCTATATCTTATTTCTGATGGAGATTAGATTCCTAATCTTAAGATTAGCCTCACTTTTATTTCAGCATAGAGATTTATTACTATAATCTTGATCTGCTTATAAATGTAAGGAAGACAAAGACGTTCACTATTAGACATGTACGTACCTGGTAGTAATACGAAATCCTAATACTGTAATCCTAGCTGTTGTGATTTTCATCATTTACGTTTAACCCAGAATTTTATCCTGTTTTTATTTTTTAAAAAATCTGACGGTTTCCCTTTGTTATTTAAATGCTTTTTCTGCAATTCCCTGTTCAACTGCAAGCTAAGATGTCACCTCTGCCTCAGCTGGGAATCTCTGTTTTGTGTTGCTTATTATTGTATGTACGGAAAAGGGAATCGTGAATATTGAAAATAGTGTGGAAAACAGACCCTGTGAGATATTTGCTGGTTCTTCGGGTCAGGCATTGTACCACTATATATGTTTAGATACATGGAGGGTAATTTCTCACTGGACGTGAAGTGTATCACTAATTAAAAAACAAAACAAACCAAGAAAACCCCATAGGTGGAAATGGGCAGAATAGGTACGTGGGAGAAGTATATATAAGACTTTCCTGTTCGATATAAAAAGAGGTGTTAATCAGTATTATAAATAATAAGTATCTATAATGAAATTTCAGCTAGGTTAAAGGAAAAGGAAAGTTAAAGCAGAAGTTCAGGAGAATAAAATATATATCTTAAAGTTCATCAGAGCATTTATTTTTAAGCATAGACTTAACCCCTAACAAAATCAATATGACTGACACACAAACTTATGGTTTATTTTGTATGGCCATGTTGAATGCTGGCTTTATTTTGTTGGCCATGTTGAATGCTGGCTTTGAATCTAGTAAGTCCTTTTCCTTGAAGTACCAGGATTTTAAGTTCTGTTTAGGATAGGGTTATCTAATATCTCTTTTCAAGTCTATATTTCTATATGATTGTTTATGTTTGGTTAAACTGTTCAATTAGCGCAGCTCATCAAAACATTTCTGGACATATTTTCCCTTCAGATATTTGTGCAATACATGGTATCAGTGAGGAAAATCTGGCTTATTTTCATTATTTATAAATGTGGATAGGAAGATGGTTAACAGAGGGCAAAAGAGATATGGAAGAAGAAACTGCAAAAAGATCTTATTCTGCAGATCGGGGCTTAATTAGATATTCTGTATCTCTGCTGAATGCTGAATTTGATCTTTTCGTTTTCACAGATTGCAGACCTTTAATTCTCACCCACGGTCTAGTTAAAATTGATACTAAGGGAAAATATTTGAATATTTTTATCCCTGTTTGGAGCAAACATTTATAGACATATCCTCATGACTCCTTGGTTCCTTTGGTGTTTTTATTGTATTTTCAGTTTGCGTATCCGAAGCACTCGGTACCACTGCAGTCCAGCTCTCAGACTTACTTAGTTGTAAGTCAGGGTGAATCCTTATCTGCATTTACTGTAGCTCCTCCAGTGAATATTTTAACTGTTTTTGATTCTTCCCAGCAGACCTACCACATACCATGCTGTCCTTGGTAGCACAGTTCCTGTGTTACTCCACAGGGATGCAGACCTGACACAGAATTTTGAAGTATAGTATTATCTTGAATGGTCAGTCCTCCTGAAATACCGACCTACTGCCCCAAAGCTTTCCTCTAGCTGGTCAGGCACTGGAGGAGATTTCTGTCTTTGAGAAAAATCCTTCAGATGTTGTCATAAGGAGGGAGAAGCGTGTGAGGACTTTGTGATTTCAAAATGAAAATCCCCATTTTTTTACAGGGGGTAATTGAGAACTTGGCAAGTTCCACCCCCACCTCCCAAATAAAACCCAAAAAGCAGCATCAAAACCCTGAGTTTTATTAAACATAAAAGATAATTTTGTTAAGGCCTTGTACATGGTCCAGTTGCCTCAAATATTCTTGGTGTCACAATGATAGTTTGTCATGGGGTAAGGTGAAAATTTACAGAGTGATTATGGAAAAGAAAACTATTTTCTTACTTTCTTGTTCTGTCTCTCCAGCTGAGGAGGATTTTGTCTTTGTTCATACATGCTTAAATTAGGGAAACCTATAATTAAAATGTGTTCACTGCTGTTTTTCAGTAAATAGTTTGTGATTCAAAGATGTATTTGATCACGTTTAACACTAAGCTTGTGAGTAGTTACAATGAACTCAATGGGATTTAAGTGCATACTTCAAATTGTACATGCTTCATTGCTTTCCTGAATTGGGATGAGATTATTTGTATGTTTGCAGTTTAATAAGAGCCATGGTTAGCTGAGTTAGTGTAGTTTTCCATCCTACATCTCTGAAGGTGCTGTATCATAACCTATACACTTCATGTTGTCACAGTCCATTTTACAAGACTAATAGATTTTTATTTCATTGATAATTAAGATCTTTGAAGAGTAATGCTTTTGTTTGTTTTCAGAATTGGTGGGGTTGAGGAGCATTCCCGTAAATATACTTCATTCCTAACCTATGACAATTAGGGTTATTGATTAGTTGGTTTTGGGGGTTTTTTGGTTTTGTTTTGTTTTTGTTTTTTTTTTTTTTTAAAAAGAAAACCAAACCAAAACCCCCTGGAAATTATTATTAGGGAGTTTGGGGATTGGGGTTTTTTTTGAGTTTTGGGTTTGCTGAGTTTCTTTTAAGGTTGAAAAACAGTAGCACTGTTTAAGTACTCCCTGGTTTTGTGAGCGAGGAACGAGAGGTAAAGGATTGGCTCAGGCATGTCTAGGGGTGGGGGGTGGCAGGGGAAGATGTGCATTAAGGGGTTTTGCCAACAGTATTGGAACATGAGTTCACTGAAAACAGTTTTTCATGCTATAAGAGGCACAGCAGAAGCTGAACTCAAACTTTTCTGCCTATTTTCAAGACAGTTTCTGTCTTGAAGTTTCTTCAATGGAGGTAGAGAAGAAGTTTCTTCAAATACTGGTAAATAGTAGGTGTATATAGAAACTATTTACCATGTCCATCTCTCTTGCAAATCACCTTAAACATGTAGAATAGATAATTCAAACAAAGTCGTGACTGACCTGAATTTACTGTAAATATCTTAGTTTTAAATTAGAGAGATCAAGTTGTGTGTTTCTCCTGCACTGGTTAAGAATTAAAGCAAGAAATTATGCAGACTAATGAAGTGAATGGGAATGGGATACAGAGGTACTCTGTGATTTAATACATTGTCCTAAATACGTTAGATGTACCACTCTATAGAAATTTTAGCTCTTTACTGCCATAAAGCTGTGACTTTCTTAAGTGATATATCTTCAATAATTCTGCAGTATTTTGATTCATAAAAGTTGAGTAGATTGGAAGGGGCTTAAAAAATGCATTTTAGTAGGCCTTTTGACAGATGTGATTTAAAAGCTTAGAGAAAGCAATGCACCTGTCACTTTTAATTGCAGAAAGCTTTCCATCTATTAACTTTATTTTGCCAGAGCCTTCTAATGAAAAAGTTCCAGTATCTAATTTAATTTAATTTTCTTTGGGTTTGCCAGAAAAGCAATTAATTTTTAAAACTTCCAACTATGAAGTTGTGCTTCAGCAAGCAGTCTCTCTATCTTATATGCCATTAAGTTTCATCATATGCTTGTCATACCTTAGGAACATCTTGATATCCTTGAAGAAATGTGACAGGGAAATGTAGACATATTGTCTGTAGCACTAGGTAGGGTTTACAAATACAAATGTTCGTATGATTGGGTTATTCCTATCCATCATTAGATTGCATCTCTCTGGGGCTATACGTACATCTGCGCCTGGCAGGCTTGTGTTATCACCAGTGCATATGGGGACCATGTGTCAGTCTTCCAACAAAGATATATAGCCTTGCGCAGAAGCAGGATTGGATATGCTTGTATTTCAGCCTCTAAATCAATTTCTGGGACCTTTGCTACAGATGTTGGAAGCTGCAGGTCTGTAAAACAGTATACTGTAACATGAACTGCAACAGAAGAGTAAGCATGAGAGGGAATTAGCCATATGGCAATAGATAGCAAGTGCAGTGGAGCCTGCGTAGAAGCAAATCCTCACACCTTCTCAGCTATCTGTGTAAATATCATTTAAATTCAATCACCTCAGAGCTCTGAGCCGGTCCTGTTCTCAGAGGAGATCTGTTCTTACTCAGCTAAAAGAGTGAGTACAGATACATGCGCTTGCTGTTGTAAGACACATGTCCTAGGATTTCTGAGCTGGTGAAACTTACTGATTTCCTTAGAAGTACGAATGGATTTACACAGACTGCTTTAGCAGAAAGCCTGGCTGTGGAATGCCGAGATGATGTTGTTCGCTTTAATGGCTGTTACTGATACGAGTGCAATGTCATGTGCTCTTATTTAGGCTTATTTCTTAAATCCCAATTTTTTTTTAATTTATGCTTTAAACAAAGTGCAATCATTTTTAGTCTTTAAATTTTTCACGGTATATTTCAGAATTAGTCCTCAAGCAATAGAAAAGCATATGCATTGTTTGTTGGGTTTTTTTTAAAGTATATTTAATAGCTCTTCCCATTACCGTAACTGTCCTCAATCTCTGTATACAGTTACCTAGACCTCTCTGTCTTGAAGTCATCTGTTTACTCACCACAGGAGTGTATAATAGCTTGTGAATGGAGACATCAGTATCACCCGTATTCATCCTAGGTATGCTGTGCTTTCATATGATTGCAATTACTTAACTGATATCCATCCCGTCCAACCGGTACCCATCCCATCCAACCGCTTTTGTGCCACCAAATAACAAAACAAAACAACCCCCCTCCGAAACTGAAAAAAAAAACCCCTCATACAACAAAAAGACCTCACTCCACCACACACACAATCACTTTTTATCCTTGTTATTAGGGCTTCTCAGTAGGATTTTCTGGATATTTGCTTGAGCAGAAGCTCCATCAGCTTACGTAGAAGAGTCTGGAAAATGGTTGAAGGGAAAGAATTTCGCATGGAAGCAATTTGGAAAAAAGACTTGAAAACCTAGAGATAGAGGAAAAAAGTCTGAAGGAAGGAGGGGAGATGAGCTTATAAAGTGCAATTAAGAGCAGCTACTCTTTGATGGAGTCAGTGGAAAAGTGCAGTCTTGGAACAGAAAATCTGAGCTTTGTACACTTTAAGCTTAAAAAATGTCTGAATGGAACTTATTACTAGTGCAAGCAGCTGACATTTTTTGTAACTTTGGGGGGGGGAAGGGATAAACATGGCAGAAGTAGCAATACAATTTAAGCTTTTCTTTAAATAATATGAAATTCAGCATTGCATGGCTTATTTTATAATGAGTTTTCCTAGAACATTTAAATGTCATTTACGTACTGGTATCATGGCAATAGCGTACAGCCAGGGCTGTAACATGCAATGGGATTTTGCACATTCTTATGCTTGGGAGCACTCTGATCCAGGTTTTTGTCCTGGGTTGTTCTTTTTAGTTTGCTGTTTATGAAGAAATTGGTTGTGATCAGTTCATTCTGCAATTACCAGTTTCCTTTTCATTGCTTATGTATGGTTTTACCATTTTTACAAGGGTTTTCAATTCTAAATGACCCCTGTGTTCAGCTAGGGTACACTGTTCTTTTTTTACAGTCTGGTTGTACTGCCTCTGCTGTATTCTCAGCTCCTTTTACTACAGGAAACTGTCTCTTGAAATTCTGATTCTTTGCATGGCATTGAGAGGAAAGAGATTGTGGTGAAAGGAGCTTGGGGGAAGTGGCTGGAACAGCCATAGAAAGCGAAGGCAGGCTCAAGACGAAAAAAAAGCCTGGAGCCCTTGAACAGAAACCTGAGGCTTAAGACTTCTGAGATGCTCAGCTACAGTACTGAAGTCATTTAATCCTGGTCAGTGGGAAGTTTTAGTTCCAGAATACTTGAACATTAGTATCAGTAATTGCCCTGAAGATTCCCAACAATTTCTTTTCCCATTTCTCCTAAAAGCTTTTAGTTGACTTGTGTTAACCAGCACATATACAACACACAAGACATAGAATAAATAAAATATCCAGTCCAAAAAACTCTCCAGTTACTCAAATAATTCAGCTTGGTCTTACTGTTTTGTATTTCATTATCGGTGAATTAGAGGATAATATGAACACACATTTCTGTCATCCTTTCCGTTATTAGTTTACTCTCATAACAGCTTAAAGTCTTAGTTCTTTGGGTCAGAAACCCAATGGTGCTAGGCACTGTACAAATACAGAGGAAAAAAAAAAACCAACCAGCACCCCGTAAAACAAAACAAAGTGTTTCTGTGAAAAATATTACAGTATAACAAATGACAGATGGATGTGAGCAGATGGGTGAAGCCCAGGAAAACAATGATATAATATTGGTCATCTTGATAAGCAGTAATTATGACGGTAGCTTAGCTGTTGTCAGTTTTTTTAATCACCCATGGTAATCCTTTCATAATTTGCTTGGGTTTCTTTCACTGTTCTTAGAATACTTTTTGGCACTGACAGGCAACAGCCTCAAAGCCTGAAGCATCAGTGCTGTGACTACACGCGTATTGTATAAAGCTAAGACTGTACAATAAATCTGTCTTGTTAAGCAATCAGCCCGTCTCAAGAGACAATGCCCAAATTGCATCATTCGACTCAAGTGAAGGAAGAGTGAGCACAGTGCCATTCAACATTAATGATCTCCAAAATCATTTCTAGTTTACTCTCCAAAATTTGGCTGTCCCCTGACAAGCTGTTCAAGGTTAGTTTTACTGGTAGGAAACACTTGGAGTACTCAGCTTATTATTAGACTAACAGTTTGGAGCTGTACTTGGTGCAAAATGTCTGTGTCCAGGGATGTAATTATTACTTACCTGTGTTGGAACAGCAGCTATGCATAATGGGGTTGGATCAGAAACCCGCTCTGCTCTGTTTCGAACAGAGAAAGAAATGCCATAGTTCGCTGAGCGATATTTCAGAAGAGAATATGCAGGGTTACGACTGTTTAGTGAAACAAGACAACATACCAGATGACCTTTCAATCAATTTCTAAAAGTGCTTACGGCTTTAATTCCAAAGCAGGTAAAACAATATTAAATATTAAAGACATGTTGACAGCTGTAAACTCCTGCTAAAAAAGTAGTTTTGTTACAGGGAAAAGTAGTGATAGATTTTTCAGATACTGTTGAAGAGGTCTTTTGGAAAGTTAAGTATGCCATCTCATCTATTCTTCATGTGAGCGGATCCCCAAACCAAGCCAAATGGATCTTTCAGCCATGCATACGCTGAGTGTGTAACGTACCAGAAGTAGTGAAAGTTACCTGGCAGCATCTTGCTTTATCCTTTTAAAGTCCTTAACTTGTAGTGCATTTTCAAGTCTATCAAGTGTAATAGTTGATTAAAAAGTAATCACCAAATCACCTATTGAAGACTGGTGGAATTAAAATAGAATCTTCACACTTTCCTTACAAAGAAATGGTCTTTTGTGGCCTTGTATGAAATAATAACACATAGGGGTTAAAGTTATTTCCTATTTTGCCTTCAATTCCAACCTGGTTAAATAAAAAGGAGAGAAAAATGCATGAACAGAAACCATATATGCTTTTCAAGTTATTGGCTGGACTAAATTACCATTTTTGAAACATTAAATGTAAGATATACATCCACATGGCTAAAAGTCATCTTCCACTCTGCAAACGCCGAGCAAGGTTGTAGGTCAATGGTACCCTCACGTTTCACAGCTGTGCTGCTGTCTGGGGCACTGCTAAGGGAACACTACTGCCATTAGAAATGCGCGACAAGCAGCAGTCAGTAAATGTCGCTCAGTGTCTTCCTTCAGCTTGACCAATTTGAGACTTTATGGGGGGTAAAGAATCGGTGAGTTTTTCTTTGGGGGGGTGGGGGTGTTCTTAAGAGCTTCAAGTTTTTCTTTCAAGGGTCTTTTGCTATCAAAAGGATTACATTGAAGCCAAATTTGAAGTAGTAGTGCAATTCTCTCTCTTTGAAATTGTGGGTGGTCCTTTCCTCTGTAGGAGCTACAATGTGTAATTATTTCTTCTGCTTTTTTTTTTTTTTAGTCCTAAACAAAAGAGAATTATATATTAATTTAGTGGAACAGACTAATAAAGACTGCTTGCCTTTTCAACAATAATTTCTAAGACTCCAGTAAAATACATGTGTGGTCCTAATACTCCTATTTTATTTTACAATTAGCATTTTCCACACTAGGACACTCTAGCACAATAAAGAGTAACTGGTGAAGCTCCTTAAGCAATTATTTTCAAATGGTACCAGAGTATACAAATTGATTTAAGTGAATTTTTGGAGACATTGTAGAGTAGAATTGATTTTGCGGCCCATAGATTAACTTTCATGCCAAGACTGAGACTGGAGGTTTTGGCTTATTCCAAATCCAAAACGTGATCCTATTAAAAAGTCAGACAGGCCTGGTGCTTGCACTCTGTGCTATTTTAATTCCGCAGAAATTAACAATTACTAATACTCAAAATTATAAACAAGTCAATATCTTATGATATTGGATAATCAGGAAGAGTCAGGCTGTTTCTCAAACAAAAAAAGATTAGCGCTAATTGTCGTCATTTAAATTTCTGATGACTTATCCTAGATGTTAAGGTTGAAGGTACTGATAAACTCTGAGATTATCAGGCTGCCAGTAGTCCTATTGTTTAGTTCATTAGTTTTTCTCTTTTGTTGTATATATTCTATACTGATAGATAAATGATCTGCATCTCTGCTTTAATAAATAAATAGATAAAACAGATAAAAATATCTGTTGCTTAAATAATACAATAATATACCAATAGCTATAATAAGTACATTTCCATTAAATTATAGATTTATAAATAGATAATATTTAAAAATATTTAAAAATCTGAAGCATTAAGTATGAAAGAGACTTCAGTGATGTCATTAAAAGTGATATCATTAAAAACTGAGAGATGAAAGTGAGCAGGGAAATTTAGAAGTGGAAGATTCATTCCTTGCCATAGAAATTGCTGTGACTCGCATCATTCTGTCCATATTGCAGTGGTGATTGTGCTATGTTGTGAAATATGAAATACTCACTTGGGCAATGTAGCCCACTGTGGCATAGGGAGTGATTCTGCTTTAGCGTGGGAATAGATTATGTGTCTACTATGTACAGCATCTGAATCTCTAGGGAGTCAACAGAGCAAATGGAAATTAGTGATGCAGAGAGAACCTGCAATTCTGTGATCTAAATTTTTCTCGTTTGCTTTGTGCTCCCCAGCATGGTACTGATACATACTATTACTGATATATACCACCTTGGTTTCTCCATCTGTAAAAGGAGGTTAATACTACCTTTCTCAAATGTGAAATTTTATTCCTCTTATGGGAAGCAGGTTGGAACGATGATATGACCCACAATAATGATTTACAGAACTAATGCTAGGATTTATAATTCAGATTTTTGATCTTCACAAGGAGATAAATATGTGCCTAGAGACATATCAGCCACTGCTGATAGTATTGGACTCCTTTTGTATCTTCATTGTGAAGAAGAATAGCTGCATTGGATGTTTTACTGAAGAATAAAAAAGAAAATAATTTAAATTAATAGGAGGCTAAATTGTTTATTTCATAGTCAAAGAATAATGGTACAGCAGAATTCGTGGGTTCGGTGGTTTTTGGTTTGTGGTTTTTTTTCAGAACAAGAATTTAGACTGAATTGTTAAGCATATATTTTTTTAAACATTTCCCTATTCTGTCTGTCTTAATTGATCTGTAGACCAGCCAAAAAGTTACGCCTTGCTAAAAGAACATGAGAAGCCATTTGAGTATAAGGTTATCTTCATAAATAAGTGATGCAGTACAGTAACTTGTTATATGGTAACTCTATTAAGCCAAACATACGTCAGTAATTGTGTCAATTAGCTGGATAAGACTCATTTGATGGGAAAGATACTTACTTGTTTGTGTATATTAATATTTTTGCTGAACATGGGATAAAAACCTGTTGTGTTACAGATTAAAACATTCATGTTTGTTTAGTAAACTTATGCTACAATGTGATATATTTCTACCATGATGGAATTCCAAATATGCTTCAACAGATTCGGTTCACCCAAGCTATTAATTTTAGAGGATGCTCTCCCTGCATTTACACCATAATGTAATAGTTCAGTAGCATCTCTATTCTTGAAGAGTGTACTTTGGTTTGATTCTCGTTACATAGTTCTGAGAATAATTTTCATGCTTATATACCTTATCCTAATACAATAAAACTAGTAGTTGTCAAAGCGTGCCTCTCTAGCATTCAAAAAAGGTCTTAGATTAAATTCCTGGTCATACTGGAACTTTGCAATTTACGAGTATGGTTGTGTGATGATAAATGAAGGTTCAGGAGCAATAAAAAAAATCTTATCAAAAGTTTTCCATGATAATGCAAACCACCTAATATGGAGTAGAAATACATATTTATTATTCAAATCTAGAAAGTGGAACACTGGCATTTTGAGAGTGAAAACCAAATCAGAGATCCAGAAAAAAACCCCAAAAAACTACTTTGCCATTTCATGCTGTCTGTCCTCTTTGCATTGGAAAGCCCACCGCTGCAACAGCTTGTGCAAATAAAGGCAGCTGCCAGTGGTACTCGTAATATGAAATAATCTCTTTCCATCCTTCTCTTGAGACATACAAAGACACAGTTGAAACTTGGGGCTGTGGCTCACTTCTCTTACGCGGTCACATCGCAGCATGCTCTCGCCTTCCGGGAGCTCAGGTTTTACTGCTGGTGTCTTCACTGCCTCCCAGTGAGGTGGAGTACTTCGTTTTCTGTAACATCAAAACACAGGAGTACATAATAGCTCTTGCAAACCTGGGTCTTGGTCTGGAATAGGTTTGTGGTTTTAGATGGCATGCCTCATTAAGGTTGTGGCTGGAGAAGTAGGAAAGACATGGACCTGTTGGAGCAGGTCCAGAGAAGGGCCACAAAAATGATCAGGGGGATGGAGCTCCTCTGCTATGAGGACAGCCCTGAGGGAGTTGGGGTTGTTCAGCCTGGAGAAGAGAAGGCCACAGGGAGACCTTATTGCGGCCTTTCAGTATTTAAAGGGGGCCTATAGGAAAGATGGGGACAAACCTTTTAGTAGGGCCTGTTGTGATAGGACAAGGGGTAATGGCTTTAAACTAAAAGAGGGAAGATTTAGACTAGATATAAGGAAGACGTCTTTTACAATGAGGGTGGTGAAACAATGGACCATGTTGCCCGGAGGTGGTAGATGCCCCATTCCTGGAAACATTCAAGGTCAGGTTGGATGGGGCTCTGAGCAACCTGATCTAGCTGAAGATGTCCCTGCTTATTGCAGGGGCGTTGGACTAGATGATCTTTAAAGGTCCCTTCCAACCTAAACTATTCTATGATTCTAAGTGTCTCGGGCCATGCAAGACCTCATATATATCTTAATAAAGTTCAGAATCCGGCGAGTAGCCTGTGCTGAAGCAGGTTTCATGGGCTTTCTCTACAGAGAGCTCCTTAATGAACAAGTCATGTCTGTCTTCTCCCTGCCACCTAAATTTCTGTACTTCTTAAGGTGTACTCAAATACAGGTATGTTGTAGGAACCCTGAATAGTACTGAGGAAAAAGCAAATTATAGTGAAAACAGCTGAAAAAAAGACCGTTCGATATTCATAAATGAATCATTTAGTTAGTTTTATTATTTTGGAATAAATATCTAATTGATACTTATGTGCATAAAAGGAAGCTTTTACTTGTTCCGCCAAATTGTCTGATTGGACTATATGATCATTGTAGGTCACTTTCAACTGAACTATCCTATTCTAAAATATGGGGGGGGGGTGTTTCACCACCTTTGTATTCCAAGTAAAAATCCCCACGTCCAAATTCATATATTTGATTTGCAGTCATATAATTTAAAGAAATTCTCATTCAGTTTATTTCTTTGAATGCCCTGTAGTCTCATTATGATAGTTTGCTACCCTGTATGGGCATGGGGGATTTCTTGCAGAATATAGTTAGCTAATATTAAAACTATTGTTTTCCAGTAAGGAGGAAGTACTAAGCAAGGGTTACTTAATTCGTGTCAGATATATTTAAATAATTATAACGGCTGCTGATTATGGAATAGCCACCTTCTGAGCTGTTTTTATGAACTGGCCTAAATAAACTGGTAAGTATTCAATACTTGGTTTAACTTGGTATTTCTGCCTTTTCCTTTAAAAATCAGGACACATGACTCGTTTGCTGTACTCAGTATTTTACAAAGCAGAGAATGGCAGTATAGATTTATGATATCACTGGTCAGACACAGAGGGAGGTTAAACCATAGAGGAAAATAAAATTACAAGTAATTAAATTTACAGGCAGGTTTGCCATCTTCAAAAGATTTATTGGTTCAGTGCAAACAATGGTTTTAGCCACACAAGAAAACTGTGATACAGCCTTAACAGCATATGATATAGATATTATATGTGGTGTTTCAATTTATATAATTAAAAATTTAGCACTCCTTTTAAGGGTAAATGCGATAGTCAACTGGGAACCATGCATGGTGAGTAATAAAATAGCTGCAATGCAGTACTGTCTGCATTTTTTAAGAGCTGAAGCACTCTATCAGGCTCATTAATATCAGGTTATCTGAGGGCTGTATCCTCAGATAAAAAAGCAACAGTATATATAAGTTTTTGAGGTTTTCTGTGGGAATAGATTATTATATTCTATTGGTATGAATTTCAAATGTTATCAGGATTCTAGGTTGGGGTTTTTTTCCCCTGGTACACTTCTATCTACTAACCAGTAAATATGATAAACAGAAATGTACCATTTCCATCCTGTTCTTAGGAAGGATTCAGTAGTAGCAAGGTTTTGGCAAGGTCTTTCTGCTATTTCCATGAAGCATAATGCATTATGATTAGTAATGTATTCTGGAGAAAAAAAAAATTAATTGAATACATAAAATGAAGCTGATTTTTTGGGGGAGGGTGGGGGTGAGGTTTGATTTTTTGTTGTTGTTAATTTTTTTCCTATTTCATCAGTTTGCGAAATAGAGAAATCTACATTCTTTCAGGCATAATTTCAAATTAGACAAGTTCTAATGTAATGTCATTGAAAATATCAGAATTAAATCCTTAATCTTTGGAAGCCATGTTAAAATTTGAGGCGTATATGATTATCAGTATACATTGCATGTAAATTGCCTTGACCCTGTTTGTTTAAAGATAAATTATATTTTATGTAAGCACAGCAATTCCAGGAATTACTTGATCACGGATCTTAGTGAGGCTATAGTAGTTCTCTGTTTTTATTGCTGAGTTTGAATACTTGGATAGGCTATGTTAGTTTAAAAAAAAAAAAAAATAGGTGCAACATATTTAGTCTCTGATTTAGAAACACACCTGACCTTCTATGGGGGGAAAAAAAAAAGTATGCAAGTTTTTCAAAGAATTGCTACAGTTGGGCAAGAACTCAGAAATCTTTGCGCATTCTCCTCTGTGTCTCTTCAGCTTGGTTTGGTATATGGATTTGGTTTTCTTGTTTTGCTTTTGAGAACATGGGTTTGCAGCCAGAATATTACAACTCAGAAGAATGCTTGACATGTCCTCAGCTTAAACATACGTGAAACAAACCGCTAGAAACAGGACGGTGCAGTTGTGTCTAGAGCAGCCCAGGTGCTCATCTGTGCCTTCTCTGAAGAGCCTCCTTCACCTGCTCCCAGCCTAACTTGCCCAAATGGCTTTTTGTGTGAAAATCTATTTAACCCCAATATTACTCTGCCACCTTTTGGCTTGAGGACACCCCAAACTAAAAGTGACCGAAGTTATATATGGTGGTTCTGGCCCCGAGCACTGGTTTGGTAATGTGTGAGCATGGAGGTGTGTTGCAGGCCAGGAGGTAAGGTGCTCTGCCAGCCAGTGAATGTAATGAATGAAGCCCAGAAAGTTGCACTAAGGAATTTTCTTGAAGGGTCAATGTCTACAGTACTCCACTTCAGACTTAATAATTTTGAATATATCTCTCTAGGAATGATATAATACAGTCAAGAACATTTTAGTCAAAAGAAGGCTGTAAGACAACTAGAATCTGCATAAAAATTAATTCATCAAAACATCTTACTAGACCATTGTGCTTTATTTAAAAAAAAATAAATCTGTAGGATAGCCTTGGATTTTTCACTCTAGCTGTATACAAAACCTTTTAAAATCAATTCTGCTGTTCCAGAGGAATGCTGGCTTTTGATGTAAGGTCTTGGGCTGTAATAATAATGGAGAAGAATTTGTTCCGATGAAAGTATCTCGGTCAGATTGCTGGTTTCAAATGTGAAGACAGGTTCATACCTTTTCTTTCAAAAATACAGAATTGTTCTTGTAAAAGTAGGATGTTCTATTGTTTAGTGGCTTAAATTTTACTGAAATGCTTAGAGCCTCTTTCATTTTAGGGGTACCAAGTGTCATTATAAATTATACTCAGTATTCAAGTGCTCTTCTTGAAATAGGAGGTTAAGTTCACAGTTATTGGTGTGGGAAAATAATGACCATCAGGCTAGAAAGAAGGTTTGCACATTTCTTCACTGCAGAATATAAGCTGCAAAGTCAAATCAGTGTAACATAATGGCCTGCAAAATTGTCTGGTTTTATCTACAAAACAGATTTTTGCCCCATTTCCACAGAAAGTTACAGTGTACCCTGTGCTGCTTGTGACCTTCTTTTCTGTGAGCAAGCTAAGAATTGCAGTGGAATGAGTTAAAACATCATAAAAAAAGACCACACGACAACTTCTTGCTGAGTCCTGGGTCTGCAGTGTGAAATGTAGGTGTAATTTATGCAAGAAGAAAAAATTTAATGTTTGTTTAAGCCCCTCAGGGTTTTTATAAGGAAAGCTTTTTAGACTGAGCAGATGAAAAGTTAAAACAATCAATAAATAATTACTCAAAACTTTCCTGCTATAAGTAGTCATAAATTGTATGTTGAAAATCATAGTTTTTATGAGAAGTAGAATTTTGCAATGAAGGAATGAATGAATAACTCACACTTTTGTTACATAAACAATTCCAAGAAAGTTTCGCAGACCACCAGATGCATTGCAGAATTTTCTCTTGGAAAATGACATTTACCAACCTTACTTAGCTCTCCACATTTAGAGGGATGCTTTAAACAAGTGCCTTGCACAGGAAGATTCGGAGCCTTTGCAATCAAGTAGTTCATATTTCGAATGTGCTAAAATTAGCAGGGAACGGTGTACTTTAGGCTACATGAGCCTGTGCTACATGGAAACAGTGTTGACTGTGTGGACCCAGTGGTAAATCTAGCATGCTATTAGTTTGCTGTCTTTCACATGTGCATACACACACACACATACATATGCACATATACAATCTCAGTGTATTGTTTATTGAGCACCCTGGCTCAATAGCTGTTACTTGTAAGTCCTTGCATTCAGTCAAGGAAAGAAAGACTTTGACCATTGATGTGTTTTTATTAGATTTCAAAAAGTAATTGATATATTGTCTCAATCTTGTTCATCTACTTTTTTTAATTATATAAAATGGTGAATGATGATACTCTTTTAACTGTCATAAAAAGTGTAATGCACCATTACCCATTACCTCCCGCAGTATATATTTATGAGCATGGCAGTGGTTTACATAGATATATACATGTATCTGTATTATAAACTAATCATTGATCATGATAAAAATCTCTACTGCTATCTTAACCGCTTTACGCACAATTTTTATATCGGTAAAATGTATTAGTCAATTAAACAGAAGTGTAAATATAGATATTTGCTGTTTATACTTATAATGGAATTTTTTCGAAGGAAGTAGGCTGTTAAATCATGTTGCCGTAACAAATGCTGAAGGCTGCTTTTTCATTCATTGCCATTGAATTTATTGTCAGAGCAGTGCAGTCATATTCCATTTCAAGATTACTTAGGTGGCTTGAAAATTAAATCATAGCTCACAGATTCTCTTTTTTCACACATGGTTAACAATAGTAAAATTGGGTCTAGTTTTAAGTACACCTTGAAAGATACTGCAGTGCATTTAGATGCACGAACTATGAAAGATATAGTAAATAGAATGTGTTTTTCCATAAATTAACAGTGAATTGGATAAAAAAAGATGCTGTTAATATATGTAGAATTATTTTCAAAAGGATTATACTGATATAAGTTCTGTTCGACTTGGGCAGTGTGGGGTTTTATAAAGTCCTCGAATGATCTTTTTTAAGTTCATCAATCTGAAAGAGATCTCCAGGAGTGATTGCTAATAACTAGAAACATGAGGTCATGCTAGATTACGTTTTAGGGAAAGAATATGTCAAAAGCACGACTGTTTATATTTAATCAACTAAATGATTCTTGCTTATTCACTTCATCTGAGTTAGATCTCTTATTTCTATGCGCCATTTTGCAATGTTTCTCCTAAAAGCTGTCTCTGAAAAGGTCATCTAAAAGATGTCTCTAAAAACCAAGACATTGCGCAATGTTGCTTCTCCTGTTAGGGGTTGGAGTGCATTTGTTGTGCTTTTGGAGTGAACGTCCAGATTTGGTTTTAGCAAAATGAAATCTAGTTCTGCTCTGCAGACTAACTGAAAATCCTAGTGTAGACACAGCTTGTATGGATCTGATTTCTTTCTAAATTTTATTCAGATGCTCAAGTAAGCCTCTTCTATAATTTCTTGTATTCTTGACTATATGGTCTATGGATATATGCATCTCTGAAGGCCTCCAAAAGATGATCCGATTTCATAATTTTAAGACTACAAGGTAGATAGGTCCTTTTGAAGGCCTTCAGACATTTGTGAACCATGTGAGTGGTAGGTATGTTTGGTCCAGAGTGCCAAACTATAGTCTGAAGTGAAACCTTCAAACTGCATACAGTGTGGATATAGCACTAATGACTTTAATTTACTGGTCATCTCCTATTGCACTGAATTACTTGTCAATGGGGTATAGCGTGCATGCCAAGCCCTAGATTCTACTTTGGGTTTGTTCCCCTCCCCCCCTTTTTTTTTTCTCCCTTGTCTCCTCTGCTACTGTCTTTACTTCAGTTCTCTAGGTTTTATTTCCCGTATGGAACTGTGAAGGCCAGAAGTATTTCTAAATGTCAGGAGAAGGGTTGGTTATTTATACTGATAGCAAAAAATTATTCACAAATACTTCTCTTTTGGAAAACACACTAGTGTCAGGTAGCCTGGTACAGCTGGTCGTGCAGGAATTTTGGGGAGGAGCATTAGATGTCTCCTGGAGGGTGGCTTTTAATGCCTTCTTTTAACATATATGGTGCTTGCCACTCAAACAAAATTCAGAAATATATTGGTCTCAGGTGTTATACAGCTTGATAGTTGTTTCTCAACAGCTTGCTACTTGTTCTTTTTGCTTGTTTTCAGTCTTCCTTGCATAAAGCTGGACACACTGTCAAACATTGGATGTCACGGGTTTGGAATGGGTTGAAAAGTAGCATCAATCATTTAAAAAGTGAATCAGTTTGGCCTTCGTTGTTATATTATGTAATGCTTCTGCTTTTTGTTTGTCATATATATTGTTGCTTTGTAAAGGAGCTACTTAGCGCAACACAGATAAACTAATTTGAGTATTCTTGCTGGTTCTATTTCTTCAATTACAGATCAGTTTAGGTAATAAAATAAGGTTCATTCAAAACATTGACTGAACTGTAATAGCTGAAATTATTGCCTTACATGTTCTTTTTCTTATACACAGAAAGAAAGATATGTGGCAGATTTTAAGTTTAATTTAATTTTTTTTTTCATAGTGATCTTAGTGAAAATCAGATTCAAGCGATACCAAGGAAGGCATTCCGAGGAGCAGTAGACATAAAAAATCTGTAAGTATTTTCCTCCTTCTTGCATATATTCTGATGGTAATGCTTTGTCAATACAGTGTGCTTTTGCTGTATCAGATCTTTTTTTCCTAAGCACTTCTATAGCTGCTTAAGGAATCTCTGCATAAAAAACCCACATACTATTTGTTTTGGCAAAATACTGTACCGTATCTTAAGCATCCTAAAATTACCGTATATGAAATCTAAAACATTGAAATGGAGTTGAATACAACAAAGCATTATTACTATTTGCTTATGGTAACCAGAGTTTAATACTTGAATGTCAGGCTATTTTAAACATTTCATTGTTTCATGTGGAAAAATTCATTTTGTCGTGGGTCTAAGAGTTTGCCTTTTGTTAGCTTGTATAAAAGAAAGAAAGAAAAATCACCCTATTATCTACTTTTGTTAGCATATATTTTTGTACTTGTATGACTACTTTTCTTACGCAGTTTTCTTCTGTGGTAAAATAAGTCTTTTTTAAAAGACAAATACTCATTTTCCTGGAGACAGTGACCCTGAAGTTCATGGGCAGGTTTTGAATTCTTACGGCTTCTAAATGTGGAAATATGTGAGTCTCAAGACAAAGGAAAGCAGTGACTTTTCGACTTTCTGTTTAGAGTGGTAGATCAGTTTAGTAGACTGAAAGACCTGAACGACCTGATGAACTTGCATAGTAGGAAATGTAAGGTCATGGCACTCAAAAGCTATAAGCCCTGCTGTGAGCTGAGGACTTATCACTTATAAACAATCAACAAAGACAGAGGACATAACGCTAGTGGATTCCAGAAAGACTATGGAGCTGCCAGTGAGATGCAGCAGTGAAAAAACATAATTGCTATCTTATGTGGCATCGATAAAAATAGGGAAGTATTAGGCCATTATATGAGGGTTTCATATAATTGCTATTGAAATACTTTTTCTTAACTGAAGTTGCCAGTGTTAAAGAAAGATGAACTTTGTAGTTGTATTACTTTGAAAACAGAGTGCTCCATGATTATTTACGAAACGACATGATGTCGTGTCCCCAGTAGGAGGGGACTGGACAGGAAGCCCTTTGCATTTCTATCTTCCTGTGATGGACACTGCTTCATTCTGCTGCCCACAGCACTGCACACAAATCAGTTCAGAGGCTGTTTTTTCAAAGATTTAGCAGAATGCCCAAGAGTTTGGCCTAGTTGATATGATATTTAGAATTATTATTTTTTTTTTTATTTAACCATGTTTGTGATCTGTTTCTTCCCCGCAATGAAGGCCTACCACATCTGAAATGGAAAAACTAATATGTTCAAATCTGTTCTGTTCAAAAACATGTAAGTGCTTCTCAAAGTAGCTTTGTAACTTTAACTGATGTTTTATGAGTTTCTATTTAGAACTGGTCTCATCATTATTTATTGTCTAAAAGAGGCTTGGCTGCAAGGAGAAGCCTGCATTTTTCTGCATGAACTTTTATATTTGAAAATTGATACAGCTACAGAAAGGAACTCTGGTAGTAAGAGTAACAGCATCATTGATAATTTTCTAGGGACAGGGCAGTATTTTAGAATGTAATAAGTATACATGGGGAGCTAGTTCCAGTCAGGAACTTAATTAGGATGCTAATCTTTAGCTAAGATAATATTTATATCTTGGTGTCCATTTTCAAGGTAAAGATCCTGAATTATGTCTAAAACTTGCATAAAAAGTAGATGTACCCTTTAAAGCCTTTCTCTTTTGGGACATAATTAAAAAAACCCATTTATAAAGGCCATAGCATTGCCACAAAGTCCAAATCATATCTGTGGCATATAGTTTATTGTGATAGCATAAATACTACAGTGACATGCTTTATTGGTGGTCCCGAGGGGGGAAAAAAAAAAAAAAAAAAAACCCTAATCTGAAATCTTTACGATCCCGCTACAATTGAAAGTCCTGAGAAATACATTTATTTGTCTTGTAAATGCTACCTACGCTCCTGGTCGTTCAGGCAGAGCACCTTATATTCTGTGAGGTGTAGATGTGAGCATCAGAATGACAAGTGAGTTTGTGGGGTGAGTCAGGTGGATTTCTAGCACAGCATCTATGTAACTACATTGGGCCGTTGAGCCTTTCCAGAAGCTTAGGCAAGAAAATTTGAACCCTAGTCTTCCATCTAGCCTTGGACATTACACTTAGAGAAGGGTGATAGCAAGAATTGTACTATTTTTATTTAATTGTTCAAGAAAATTGGGACAATTGCTGAGTGATAGGTGTAGAAAACATTGCTCTGCAAACAGAGAAAACTATGAAGTGAAGGAATTTAGCATCTATTGGGTGATGAACCTAAGGTCAAGGAACCAAATATTTGTGTATACTTAGTGAGAACTGCTGTAACAGAATGCAATATTTGTTTTAATTTCAGCATTTCTTCTGTTACTGCGTAGTGGTTGAGCATAATGCTAGAGATGTTAACCAGACTTAAAGAAGAGATAAGTGAAGGTACAACCTGTATTAGAACATGCTGTAAATTCAGGATTTGCTTTCTATACCAACATTAATTACATCAATGTCAATATAAATTACAGAGACTTTTTTTTTAAATGCAATGAGTGGTAACCATCCCATACAGTAGCTCCAGTAAGCTGTTTCAAAGGCAGTTAACAAATCTCACAGAAGTTGGCCCGATTATGTATTTTATTTTCCTGAATTAAGACTCACCATTCTCTCACTCCCCCTAAATATTTCCCCTTCTGAATCAGGAGTTGGGATATTTTGGAAAACATTTTATTCTATCCAAAGAACGTCCTCCTAGTCTTCACAGAGCAAAGGGAATTAAATGTTAATACAGATAACATGAAGGAAATTGCTTCCATTAAGGTTGATGATACCACTATGATCTTTTGATTTCCTGCTAATATGTTAGCTCTAGACTTCTCTTGATGTTTCTCAGAAGCTGTCTAGTTTCCATAAAACGTGGCCATGATACTTCCTTTCTTGACATCTTCTTAATAACATTCACAGTATAGATTCTGTGGAAGATAAAAGCAAAATGGGCAAGGTATTATGAGAATTGACAACCCAGGAAACCTGCCACGCCCTTGTGGTAGAAAGAACAAAATCCCCAAAAAACCACCAGCCCACACAAACCTACTTCATATCTGATTGGAATTTCCCATTTTCCAACTTGTTTCTTGCCTCTTGTCTTATAACTGAGAAAAGTCCGGCTCTGTCTATACCTTCCCTTTAGGCAATTGTATGCAACATAAGATCTCCCCTTTGCCCTCTCTGCTTAAGGCTGAACAAATGCAGTTCTCGCAGCTTTTGCCGAATGTCACCTGCTCCAGCCCTCCCATCTTGGTGGTCCCGGTTGGACCCAGCCCGGCGTGTCATTGTCTGTCTTCTACTGGGGAGGCTGACGCCGGGTGCACAACTCAGATGTCATCTCACAAATGCCAGAGGGAGTGTCCTGGCTTCACTCCTTCACCAGTGCAGCTCAATTGTTGGTAATGAATCAAGTTCTTCAGAAGTGACAAAAAATGAAGGAAGCTTATTTTGTATGGGTTCCCCAGACTGGAAGCCCAGTATCCTGTATTTTGGCAGTTCAGATATAGGAAAAAACCTAGCTGCTCTGTCTCAAAAGTTCTGATTTTCCTGTTCAAGGGCAATGACTTGAAGAATAATCCACTTCTAGTATAGCTGCTGATCTGGGACTTGACAGAAATTAGGGTGCAAATTCTGGAAATATAATGCTGAAAGTTACTCCTAACTTGCTACTTTTTCAGGGAGAAAAACATGCACCAAGAAGTTAGGTTCTTCAGAGAACACAATGGCACCCGCTGTTTTTTAAAAATAAATATAAATTATTATATAAATTCGAAATTAAATACAGATTTTTTTAATATACATGTTCATGATGGTTTCATAACCCTCCTTGGTGATACAGTGCTTGCACTGGATGCGAAAGATGTTTAAAAATCTCCTGAACCTCAGGAATTTTGTTTAAGATGGTAAGACAATGCTTTAGTGGCACAGATTTTAAATTTGGATGGGTTGTTTCTTGAATCTGTTACTAGGAAGAAAAATAATTGGGCTTAAAAAGTGAAGAAATATGAAACATCCCTGAAAGAACAATAGTGCTATGCTCTGTTTTTGAGAAGTAGATTTTGGCCCCTGCTCTGATGATTTTGATAAAATTATATAAGCTTATTTCCATTTGAAGTGTATAAAATTTTCTAAGATTCTGACTTCCTCTTCTGCTGTATGATCAATATTTGGCAGCGGAATGAAAGGAGTACACCAACATCACGGCAGACTTGCAATACTAAATATGTGCAACGTCAAATGATACCAAAAATACCAAGGAACATTTTCATCATATCTCCTGCAAGTATCTTGGGCCCTGTTTTTCTTGTCACGGTCTGGTCTTACTGCGCACTATCCTCTTCTTTGGTGCCTTTGTGTTCATTCAGTTCCATTTTTTTTTCCCAGCAAGTGGGGGACACTGTAGCTGTCACCCCAAGGATAAAGGCTGCAGGGCAATGTAGTGGCTTCACAGATAAAATTGGCTGGGAAAATGGGGAATTAAGAGAGAGAGACAGACACCAGCATCCACTCAAAGTCCTTCCCATTACACTAACTTGTCCAAAGCCTTGATTAATATTACTTGGTCTTGCCCTGATGCCTCTTTTATGCCTATTGTGAAAGATTTAAAACTGGCCTTGTCACTAACGGCAAAACTGAATTTTGTATTAATCTTCATTGGCAATGATTGGACATTTTTTTGAAGTTCAATTTTATTAGCAGTCAAAAACCACGAAGTCCTGCTGAAGATGTTCTAGGTACCGATTTCTTCTCAGATCATGCACAAAATTCCACTGCAACTGGAAGTATATTTGTCTACTCATCTGTACAAGTGCTAATGCAGATGCATTTCTTGTCTAAGACATGCTTTAATAGTTTAGAATTGGCGTATTTTTCATGCTTGTTCATCGTGGGAATCTTAATTCAACTACTAGTCTGTTCAGCTACTTCTGTTTCAGGTATACATCAAGAAGGATTTTCACAGGATGTTAGTGAAATATATTCAGTGTATTCTTAAGATTTTTATTAAAGTCAAAAATAGCTCTGAAGGAATGAAGAAAAGAACAGGTACACTTTTCTAGTGCCTCCTAAAACTCTTGTTGTCAAACAGGTCAGTGATCTTGTGGCCTTTGGGAAAAAGGCTGTTCTTTCAGACTATTTAAATAAGTATTATTTCAATAATATTTTTAAAGTTGTTTTTTTCATTACAGACTACTTTCCTAAAATTTGGCCTGCTGAAAACAGTTTCTTTTTTGTCAACAAATTCATTTATGAAAGGTTAAAGTCAATTATGTTTTTAAATCAAGCAGAGAATTTGGCTTTGAAGATGAGTTTCAAATCAGAAATTTCTGAATATGAATCGAGAGCTTCCTTGCAAGTCTTTTTTTGGCACTTGAACCACTGAGAAAAGTCTAAAATACGTGGAATCTAAAAATCTATCTGAAATTTATTGAAGTTACAATAAATGTTAGTTGACTGAAACCTAACCGGCTGAAATTGGTGTGGTTTCATCTGCTGACATAAATGCCAACACTTACATACAATTTTACATGGTATCTGAATTTACTCTAATGAAAAATGTGGCCTATGCTTTTAGTAGGAAAAGTACCAAATGTTGCTGTGGTTTATATAGTTTCCCATAGATTTTCCTGTGATAATACAAAGCAAATTGAGGTAGATTAATTTGAACTGAGCTGATAAACTCTGTTGTAGGAAGACTTGGATTCAGTTTTATCCTTAAATTTAATTTGGCTATGTCAAGTACTGAGAATAATGCAAATCCTCTTTGAAGATTTGAATTTTAGAGTGAAGTAGTTTATGCTTTTGTTTAGTGTTAAAGTCTCATGCAAAAGTTAGTTGGACTCTCAGGAGCCTTTAGGCCCTTTTGTGTCTACACTACCTCAGAAAGGGAGACTGCCGCTGCCTTACTGAACAGGGTGAGATAATCATGTCAAGGAGACTTGCAAGGAGGTTTCTTGATACGTGGAGTAACTAAGTAGAAATGGTTCTACAAAGATTTCCTAATTAATATTTAAATAAACTACTCTAACATAACTTCCATGGCATATGTGCTTAATATGGCTTCCATGCTAGAACGGGAATATATTTGCTCCCCGTGTTATAATAGTCTTGATACTGTTTTTCATCTAATGGCTAAATTGCATTATTTCTGGGAAGTCATACCGGTGTGATAGTACCTTTGTATCACATAACTTACAGATTGTTCATTCTGTGTTCATCCTCCTTTCCATGGCATTCTCTGTTTCATTTTGACTTTTTTTTATTTGTTTATTTTGCTCCTGGAAGATACATGTGGGTTTAGCCAAGCAGAGTGCTAGATAATTTTGAGAGGATGGAGCTATTGAACTATAGGTCTGTTCTCCCTTTTCTTCTTGTTTATTCACTAAGTATGCCTTACTTGGAAGTATTTGTAAGTCTTGCTTTTTAATTTTGGGATAAAAGAAGAAGGTTAATCATTTACTGTATTATGTGTACTAGGGGACAAAAAAAGCATTCAAAATGTTTTACGGGGAAAATTTAGCAAAGAACAAAATGAACTACATTAGCAAAATAAACGGCAAGTAGAAAAAAAGCACTTCCAAATGAAAGAATAATCACGATAAATTATAATAGTCATGGGAAACAAGCAGTTCTCTGAAGTTTGATTAAAAACTTAGAATAAATTCGTACATGATTTTGTTACATCTTTCTCAACTAATGCCTCCGAAATTATTGATTGCTCTTGAAACTGAAATTGAGAAGGGAATTGAGAAATGGGAAGCATAAGTCAGTTCTGTTGTAAAAAATACAAGGAGACATTAAAAACAATTACTGTTTCCAAAATTTGTCTTGCAGTGATAAATATTGTGCACTCTGTTCTTTTCCTAAGGAAGAATTTTTATGATGTGAAATCCAGCGTATAATGTGCTAAACTAGAAACATTTTCTAATTGTTTTACTGGGAAGGAAGCTATCGGAGGGATCTAGAAAAGCCTCTGGCTTTTTCTGATGACTTCTTAAACAATGTATACCATTAAGTTGATACACTACGGGAATGTAATCGTTTCTGAACAAAGGAGAAGAATGTAAAGCTGCACAGTGCCTCTCTTGCGTGGGACCACAGAGTGTCCTCAAGCCGTGAAGAACAGGAGGCGAAAGCAGACAGATCGACTGAAATTGTCCCAACTTTTAACGCAGCCTCTGTGAATGGGTAAAGAAAGTTTTCTGTCAGTCAGATAACAGTTTTTTCTGTGTGAGGGTAGTAGTTTTCAAATGTGTGCAACATCTTCTTTTAGTCATTAATGTTCTTCTTGTGGTATAACCAGGTTTGTTTTTAGATATTTATTTATCATTATCTGGTAGACAACATATGCTGAAAGGTAAGAAAATACAAGTTAGCAACATGTTTCTACCCTGTAAGATGTATCAGCAAAAGCAATAAATAAAAAAAAAAATTATAGCAGACATTTTCTTATTAGGTGAATGCTTTTTATTTAATTCTTACTAGTTCTTGTAGCTGAACTCATAAACGTTAACATTTCAAATAACAGAATATTAGTAAATATATGAAATACCCAGGTAATGCTGCAGATACGGGTGCAAAACCTATATAATTCTGTGTCACAAAGGGAAGATTTTGAATGTGACAGCTGCTGTTTGGTGTTTTATGAGCTTCACAGGGATGACGCTACCAAAAGGTAATCAGCTGCTTTGTGGAAGGGGTGGGAGGCAGAATGGAATAACAACTTTCTGAAGGGATGGAGAAGATCCCACATAGAAAAGACCCAGCATGGAGATGGGAGAGGGGGGAAGGTGAGGAAGAGAAACTGGGGAGAGGGGAAGGATGAGGATGGGTCAACGTTGCAGATCCATGTCTGATCAGCTTCTGTATTCAGGGTGTTTTAATAATTTGAAAAAAAGAAAAGAAACTCTCGGGGGAAAAAAAAGCTTTCTAAAATGGAGTTAGGATTATTGGTATGCTCAATAACTTAATGGTGAGAAAAGCTTCATTATAGTATTGTCAGTTTTTATATGTGGTTTTGAAAGTCATTATGTTAAGACCAAATTATAAAACATAACTTTAAAAATTAGAGAAGTGTGTGCTTTTTTGCCCTAGTATTCTTGCTTATGTCTTAAGTCATAGCACTGACAACTTGCTATCAGGAACCGGTCTTATCCAAAAAGATTCAGACTGCTTCAGTATATCTGTTAGAGGGACATCATAGGTTAATGATATACTGGTTGTGAAATATTGTCTAACTTTCTGTTTGGATTATATGCACAGTAGATATCTTTACCTTAACACAAATACCATAAATTGCTATTCAAGCCAAGCACACAATATTCAATGTAGTGTACCTTTCATAGCTTAAAAAAATATATATCATGCCAATTGTTCTTCATGGTGTGTGTCCGATCATTTTATATCATGGTTGTAACCGATGGAAGATCATCTAAAATATGCAGATGGTAGTATCTTTCAAAGACAGTAATTTATAAAACTAGGAAGTATTTCTCCTCTCCCACCTGCAAAATTCTCTTCCCCCAAACCAAAACCAACCAATCAGTTCAGTGCAAACAAAGTAATCTTTCTGGTAAGAAGATTTAAGTGAAAACAACTCACCCCTCACTAAGGTAGTGGTCATGGTGACTCATTAAAGCAAGTCCAAAAGTTTTCATGTGCACCACAACTGCTGCCAGGCTAGTGGTAGAAATCTGCCTTTCAGTTTGTGTAGGACAAGATTTGCTCAAGTGCTTTCTCTACTGTTAAAAGATTTTCCTTTGTGTATAATATGGATGATTTAGAAGAAGCTGTGTCAGCACTGATTTATACATTGACAGCTAAGGATAATAAGATATGGGCAAACATACAGCTCACCCTTTTACAGATTAACCTGCAGACTGCATTAGGCAAATTTGATGGCATTAAAAGATTTTTCCAATTTGTCTGGCAACAATTTCTCTTTTGTATTGTGTCAAGGGTAACATTTCATGCCATTGTACTAATTTAAATAGCTTTGATAAATTGTTCAAGAGGTTAGAGAATTGTACAGTGTATATATTTTACCTCTTTAAAATAAAAAGGCTATTAACTTAATTGTTAAATGAAATTCATTAGTAAAAATTGAAGGAGCCTGAGAAAGTAGGCTTAAATATTACAACGCTGCAGCACTGGTGCTGTAACATTGCACCAAAATGATTAAAGATCATATTCAGGAAAGGATAGTTTGCTTTTACCTTTCAGTATACAGAAACACAGACGCTGTTACAGTTATGACTGTTTTATTCCTGTGTAGTCGTAATTCAGTTGAAAAATGTGGATGAAACTAGAACTTTAGAGAAGTTGGTACATTACACTCAACAGTGGGTGTGATGATTTATTAATAAAGTAAAACATTATCATAGATTCAGAAGAATCACAGAAAATGCTTTAGTAAAAGCCTCATTAGCCCTGCTAGCTAATATATAATTGAAGACAGAAGGGCAGAGTTCATTTGTATTTTGTTCATTTTCTTAGTATTGTTCACACACATTTACTCATATATATTATCTGACACTGACAAGTTACCGGCTTGGAGAAGATCTTCTAGTTGTTTAAAGTGAGGTTGTGTCATCTTTGCTTTGCAAGTTGCGCCCTGAAATGCGCAAGACCTGTGGCAGTACTTACAGGAAAAGCTTTTATCAGCGGAGAAACGGGGATTTCGTGTTTGCGCGTGTGTTAATTTCAGCAGAGTTTTTTAATTGAGCAGTAGGTACCGTATCAATGTTTTGAATTGAAAAGGTAATAATATTCTTCAGAGAAATGAATGTAAATTTTTCATAACTTAATACTTAAAGATGAATAATGTATGGGATGGATTGCTGAGTTTTATGTCCAGAATTCAAGTGCTCCGTTACAACAACCTATCCGCATATAATTGTGGAGAGCACAAAGTGCGTAGAAAACCACATACTGAAGGTTACAGCAGAAATACTTGTTTCATTTGGAGGAGAATGAAAGGCGATAAGTAACCAAGTAGGTAAATACCTTGGAGGATATTATTTCTACGTTTAGAAATATTCTAGAAGGTAATTATTCTAAAGCCCCCCCACACCCCCCCCCCACACCTCCGGTGCGATCCAGGCGTGCACGCATGCAGAGGGACCCCGAAAAGTGGTGTCTCTCGCTGGTCCCTGCTGCGGCGGGTGGAATTAACATGCAGCTGGGCTGCTCTGATAAATGGATTCTGTTAGGTCACTGAGGGGATGCGTGTGACATTAAGTGATTTACCGTCCTTTACCTTAATGAAATTGTTTCAGCAAGATGACGCTGAGAGCTTTTAATGGATAGCTTTTCTTGATGTAATGAAATTGCATTCCTTTGGCATTTAATATAAGGTGCGGTTATTATTTACTGGAGCTTTCCCAGCGCTGCTGTTTTTGCGCAGGCAGTTGAGAACAAAAAGGGATTTCTGTGGCAGCGTGCAGGCCAGCGTGCTGTGTGACAGTCGCGAGCGGGCGAGTGGTTTTTGCGAGAGCGTTTCAGTTCGCCTGGCCCAGCTCTGCCGGCCCTTCCGCAGGCTTGCTTTGCACCCCGCGCTCCTCTCCCTGACAAACACCTTCCTAATCTCTTTAACAGGCAACTGGATTACAACCAGATCAGCTGTATTGAAGATGGGGCATTTAGGGCTCTGCGCGACCTGGAAGTGCTGTAAGTATTCCTCTATCTCTTACTTGTAGCAAGAGCTGAGTATCTGGGGAGTACTAACGTAAAAGCTTATCTACGAGCTGCAGCCCAGTGTCAGGATTGTCTAGTGAAAAGATGTCTTAAAATAATCTACTGCGATGTGCTATAAAACGGTAAAAACGTGTGGAGAGGCAGAGATATTCCTGTACTCAGCCAGACAACAATTACACTCAATTTAAAATAAATAAATAAATAAATAAACCCAGATGGCAGATACTGTAAGAAAATGATACATTTCCTTTTAAAATGTGGGGGAGTATTAATGAATCCAATTGATTTTGTAAATTATCCATCACTGCTGAAGTGCTGAACATTTCCAGGATTGCCTTTGTTGTATACTCTGACATCAATTTGATCTTTCAGGCTCTGTTTAAGGAACAATATAGTAGGCACTTTTCTATGCAAAAACTGCTGTTACGTGTTAAGATGTTTAGCATGTCCACATTAACTGCTTTTTTTCCACATTTTAAATTTTCTGTGTATAAATATATATGTATCTTTTTTTTTTGTGTCACTGAAGGTTAGTATTGCAATACACTTTTGCATACTTTTTCTCACTGTCTCAAAGTGGCCATCAGTGAGGTTAAAGGTAACAAAATTATCATCAGTGACCTCTGACCTGAAAATACTTACTGTAATGAGCGAAATGCCTCACTTCCCAAAGAATTTGAGGCGCAGGACACATTCCTGAAATATTTGCTCTGTCAGTCAAAATGTCACGTTATTTTCTGGGCTTTCTACATTAAGAGAAGTGAAAGACTTTGTGTGTGGGTGAGTTACTTCATGGTAGTTTGAATCACACTTGGTAACTCACAACACCTTGTGGGGAGTGAGGGAAGGTGGATTTTTTCGTTTGTGTGTTTGCTTTAAGATTCTGAATCAAAGAAGCTTCTCTGGCAATAGGTAGTGTCTGTATGTCCAAGAAACTAAAGAATATGAGAGCTGCTGGTGGTAAAGTTTTTTATAATTAAGCAATAGTTGGCCTTTCTTATGAGTGAATGGATCTGACAGCTAAATTTGATATTTTTTTTTAATGTTGTAATTATAGAATAACAAGCCTATTACTAACTTTCTGGTATAAAGCCAGGTAAAATGTACTGTAGGTTCAATATTGCATCTAGTTGTGAAGTTGATGAATTGTTGGTTGTCTGTCAGTAAATCTGATCTTCTGTGAGATTTTTAATCTTTAGAACTCATATATATGACAGAATAACTTTTCCAGTGATGGCTTAATCTGGTTATTACATTTTTTAATACAAGCCTTTCTTTACAAGTGAAAGTGTTAAAAGTGTATTTAAAAAATCAACAGATATTTTCTGCATTTTTTAATGCTTGCAATTTTTAGTGTTCTAAAAAGGTCATCCTTGTCAGTTGAAGTCAGTGGTGAAATTTTCACATCGATTTCAATGAATGCAAAAAAGGAAAAAAAACTGTTAAAGTAATAGTCTGTTGAAAAAGCAGGTAGTTAGAGTTTTGTGAATGAATATACATAGAATATTAACATTGTTCAAATATACAACTACATTTTCACTATCTTGAAGTATGTTATGTGATAAGCAATGATGTAAAGATTAAGTTTTAAAAAAATTGAGGTAGATATTTCAAACAGTACTGAAGAGTTTGTATCTAATTCACCTTCTTTCCAATATGGCTTAAAGAATGGAAGATACGTAGATCAGAGCATACTGTATACGCACTGAGTAGCAAATAAGACTACATATTTTGTTTTCATTTGGAGTTAATTATTCTATCTAAGCACAGAATTTGTATATTATTTCAAACTACAAGCATATGATACAGCTTCTAAATAATCTGTAAAGTTAGTTGGGTTGTAATCCTGTTCAGTGACAGTTTGAAATGTTTACCCAAGTAACAGGTCTTATATATTGGTTAAATAATTGCAGAATCTTAGAGGCTGTTAAAGATACAAAATCAACCTGAAATCTGGACAATTCTGAAAGATGAAACCAATTATAGGTATAATCCTCCCTGTGAATTTCTATGAAATTTTATTTTTCCTTTTTCTCTTCCTTTCTTTTTTTTTTTTTTTTAAGAGAAAATCTGCTGTACTGGAGAAACTGGCTGTGGGAAAATATATAGTGCTGTTATTAAAAAAATTAAAGTATCTAAGAAATTAAAAAAAATGTCTTTCAGTCATCACACTCTTTGCAAAAATATGTAACACTTAGGTAAAAGTATTAAGCCAACATTTTTTAATTACATCTCTGTAATGAAATCAAGCGTTTTCATCATTAGATAGAAATAGTTATGAAAATTATTTAATTCCTTGTGTATCCCTTATGTCTACTCCTGATATTTTTCTGTACCCTTGCAAAAATAAATTAATAGCTCATGTATACAAAATAACAAGGCAAACATCAGACATCTGAAATTGAAAATTAAAATATTTGTAGATACACCTTCTTTAAATAGCTAACAGCTATGGAATATGTACAGATTTCCATTCCCTTCATTGAAAATATAATTTTAAAGCCTTGTAAGAAGTCATGCAGGAAGAACTAGGGGAGCTGTCATTTATCATGTGGACATTGTAAGAAAATCCTGCCAACATTTACTGATTGTCATTTATTCATTAAGGGACCTTTCGCAGATATACCCACTTGGCCATTTTGTTGTTGTTTCATTTTTGTTCTGTTTTGAAAACGGGCATGATTCTCCCTTTTTCTTCTTCTTTTGATTATTCTTCTCTTTGTTTATGAAGCCCTAAGGGCACACAGGGGAGATCCCTCATGCACAGTGAAGAAAACATTTAGGACGTGGAATGAGTAAGCACACAAAGCTAAAATGCAGCACATTGCACCAGTAATTAATTGCTTGGTTAGTGTGGAGGTGTATAGCCTGATGCTGTTTGGGGTGCTGCAAATTTACCTTTCTGTGTTTCAGGATCAGAGAGTGCTTAAAAATTTATTCAAAATGAGAACAAATTACACTTTGTGGTTTAAAAAAAAAAAAAAACAAAAAACAAAAAAACCCCACTGTTTGTTTCCAAAGGGGAAAAATATTTGGTCACTGGGAATTACTGCTTTTTAGTGCCACAGTTATGTGTTTAAAATCCCAAGAGCACATATTCTATTCTGCTCAAATGAGTAATCTTTAAGGCAAAACTGTAAATTCTATCGTGTGTTACCTTGTTCTGGAGTCAAGCTTGTTTGCATTTTATTTGCAGCCTAAAGACGATATTTAACTGCAGGATCATTCATAAAGTTTCACTCTTTACAAACTACACTTACAGAGTATGACAGATCTGCGCTGGCCAGCAATTGGCTAAGATTTGTTCCTAGTTTCTATCTCAAGTTCCAGGCACCTTGTCTAAAATTTAAATTGTTAGGAAGTATTAAGATGCCTGACTCCTTCCATTGTATAGCAGAAGCTCCCCTATTCGTGCAGCTCTGGATCATCTATAGCAACTCTGTTCTATATAAAACCTAATTGCACCCCAGAGTTAGTCTTTTCCTAAAATTCTTGAAAAAACAGGCAGATCTTGTACTTGTATACTTTGTCAAAAAATAAGGACTCTTAGAAGCTGGAAGGAGAAACTAGAGTCCTAGAATCTCTTTTACATCAGGATGGCAAGCTTAGCCTGAATGCCATAGATTTCTCAACATTGGTGGAAGCTCCATTTGAGTGAGTCATAGGTTACTGGGACCTCACATTGCTTAGGTTTATTAATGGAATGGTCAAACCTCAGTGTTTTATTGAATTCAGGATTGAATAGGGAGGAGAAGCATATCTAAAAGCATGGGGTTTTTCCTGATACCCATCCCTAAAAACATTACGCTATGATCTTCCTTACCTATGCCTTTTTAAAAAGTGTAGTAAATGTGACATAACTGTAACATGTTAATATGCTTCTTCTTGACTTTGCAGCACTCTCAACAATAACAACATCACTCGACTGTCTGTGGCAAGTTTCAACCATATGCCCAAACTCAGAACGTTGTAAGTAGTCCCACTCAAACTGGCTGCCATTTTTATCAGTCCCGTGTATCATTTTTACCTCTATCAAGTTTTGTCGGTGGTCTGTAAATACTTATACAGGCAAAGAAAGCTTAAGTTCAATTAAAAAAATACTGAGGTAGCATGAGGTTGACAAGTGTGAAGTCTGCGTGTGTGTGTGTATGGCAGCTAATTCTGAAAGGTAAAGCTAACAAGTGACCCCAAAGCTGATACTTGGGGCTCAGGAGATAAAGAAGCAGTTGCATCCTTTTCCACCAGCTTTTTTAGGATGTGGGATGAATAAGTCTATGAAAATGGTTTCGTGGCCTTTTCCCAACTGGGTTTTCCATAGTGCTGTATTCAGTCACAGAAAAGCTTCACCTTCTAACAAAAAAGACGGGGGCAGGGGGGATTCTCTTTTATGTGTTACAGCTGTATAGAGGAAGAAATTGATGTTTTTTGAAAGTCAAAAATTTGTTTTACTTTGAGCTATTGAATGGGTCACATTTCATTTAGGAACATGGAAGGATCTTTGATTGGCTGTCAGATGTGATAAATGGGAAATCTTTATGCTTTTATTACTGTACTGCTAGCAGACCTAATTAAACTAAACTGGCTCTCCAACATTCTTTGTAACATAAAATTATAGCATCATCCGGTAGTGCTATTATAATTAAAGTTGTGTCAGCATTTACAATAAGGTCCCCATTTTTAGAGGTTATGACTTTCACAGAAGAGCATTTCAGGCTTCTAAAACAAAACAGAGTGAAAAGAGTGTGCATGCAAGTGATACAGTTTGGCGTTATTTCTTTTGTATGATTATACTGAACTAAGAATAAATGTATATTGTGCTGAGTGGCAAAACCAGAATATATCAAGCTTTAGTCCTGAGACTCTCTTTCAAACAGGTTTTCCAGTGAAGTGGGAATCAAAAATGAATGGGATGTTTCTATCAGAGTTCAAGAGTAGCTCTTACTGTTAAAAAACTACTTTTACAAAGAGCCTGTCCATTTTCTTTTACACATGTTGGGTTGCACAACTGTTTTGAAATCAGTGGGGCTATTCACTTGAGTTAACATACCTTTCATAACTGAAGAGACTTCACGCAGGTGAGTAGTTCTGTTGATTTCATAACAGAGTTGTAACTATTCTTGCTTGGACAAATACAAGAGTACTTGAATTATGGTGACCATGGGCTTTTCGTGGCCTCGGTTATATTTTGAGAATAGAATATCATTTCATTCTTTTGGGTCTGAGACTTGAAAACATGAATGTCTGTGCCTCTTTCAAACCTTCAAATACAGTTTATATTCTGAACCACAAATTACAGTGAATCAAATTAGTAACATTTACCCTTTCTTGGTGGGATGTTTCATCTTTTGAAAATTTATTTTAAAAACAAAAGAAAATGGACACACAGAGTCCTAGATTATAGCTGTAACATCCCATTTGCAGTCAGAATATGCTTGTATAACCGTATTGATTTCAGCAGCATTAGTTCTGATTTGCAATGCTGTTCTTGCCTACAGCTGGCCACAGATTGCGCTGAATGAGTGTCCTGTATTGTGAGCTGTATTTACAAAGCACCCACCCAGGAATTAGTACAGGAAAATACATTACCTGTCATTTCTAGTCATTTATGGGGGGAAAAAATAATGTGAGTGGGTTAAAATCTTTTGTTTGTGTCGGTTACACATTTTATGTTGCTTTACAGTTGTTTTTGAATAGTTTAATTAGACCCCTTGTCTAAATTCTGATTTTCTTGCCCTTCCTTTCCAGTTACTTAGTTAGGATTGAGCACATTAGCCAAAAAGGACCAAAATGACATTACTCTGTTATGGATGATTCCGAATAAGGATTTGATTTATAGCTGTGGACATCCTTTTCTGTAGTTTGAGAAAATGTAAGAGCCAGAGAAAAGTAATTTACCTAATTTAGTGAATACATTTGTCTGATATTTCATCAATGGCAAAGTGCTTTTTGCCACTTGGCAAGGAGCCACGGTCTTGTGTTGGACTCTGCCAACAGAGAGGCGACTTACTTAATTCCATCACTTGCTGCCATTTGGTCTTTTAATTTCGGGCATTGCTTGGAACGTAGGTTCCTAGGAGCCAAAAGCAGCTAATCCCCCTTTCTGTGATTAAACAAAAAGAGAGGAAATCAGAAGAGGGGTGTGAAAGAAGGTGTTTTATACTGAGTTATTACTCTGTCTTGTTCAGCAGAAAATGAATATGACCTGTTAAAGGGATTTTGCAGGCTGTTTCTATAGAGACTAATAATGGCCAGACTTACAGATATATCTAATTGGAAACCAAATCTTTTATTAACTCTTTTTTCTGACAGTATATTATCACTGTAGGGCAATTTACTTGAGACATTTTTTTCTTATTCACTGTTTGTACAGATTTGGACTAGAGAATCCCACGGCAGCTTTCAAGCTCTTGTATATTTACTTCTTTCTTTTAGACAAGAGAAAAGAAACTACAGATAGGTTACTTTATTAGGAAGCCTTTTTTTTCCCCAATTAATTAGACCACAAATAAAAAGTAATTTTTCTGCTTGTATAGTTTTATTTATTAGCATTTAAGTCCCAGACTTTCAATGAAAGATGAGAAAAATTGATACCTTATTAAGAATTTTTATTAGTGATTCGGCGTAGGTGCTTGCCAGAGGGTGGGCTGGGAAGATTGGTTGCTTTTCTGTTTGTTCTTCCTAATTTGAAAGTATTGATGTGTTTCCTTCCATGCAGTCGTCTTCACTCCAACAACCTCTACTGCGATTGCCACCTGGCCTGGCTGTCCGACTGGCTGCGGCAGCGGCCGCGGGTCGGCCTCTACACCCAGTGCATGGGGCCGTCCCACCTCCGGGGACACAACGTAGCCGAGGTCCAAAAACGGGAGTTTGTCTGCAGCGGTAAGGGAAACAGATTCGCTCACCAAGTCCTGTTTTAAAACACACCTACCGACAGCTCAGCGGTGATCGCTAGTGCTGCAGGTTGACTTTTGCTAGCTTTCGCATAATCCAAGCATTAATGTTTATTTAAAAATAAACTAATCATTTTTATAGCTATTTGTATCGTGTGGGGGTGTTTCTGTCCTTACAAATTTTGTGTAAATGCTGCATTCACATAGATTATATAGCCTTCTAAAAGTGTAATTATGGGGGAGAGATGCAGAAAATGAAATAAAAGGTGCACTGGCTGAGAACATAAGGCCTTTAGTAATAAGGAATTATTCTTTTTTAATTTTACAGATTGTTGCTTTTTCTTGTTGTTATTTTCTGCAGTTTAAATAATATTCTGGATCCCTAAGTAACTTTCTGAATGTTATTGGTATGCTTTAGTGCATCAGGTTATTTTCTGATATGAAATAATGACATGACTAATAGTTCGTTACTAATCAAATTTTCTCTATTCAATTTTTTTCCTTTATTCATATCTTCTAGATGAGGAAGAAGGCAAGTTTATCTTTTTTACTTAAATATCTTTAGACTCCGATTGAAAATTTCCTGTAAACCTTGACTACTGTTTCAAGTTTCCTCAAAAACATTAGAAACCAACATGAATACAGCTATCTGTCTTTTCAGCGCTTCAGCAGGGTTGTTTCTACCAGTTGATTTTCTGCAGACCCCCAGAAGCCTATTGCCAAATATGCCAAAATTTGCACAGATCTATGCTTTTAGAAGAGTTTTATGGAGAGCACAATGTTTTGTCCTTATTAAACAGCCTCTGACATCAAAGTGTAAGGCACTGCCATCTTTGCATGGCAAATGCTAACACTATTCTTACCATTAATTCTGCTTTTATGTACACTTCATGTATCTTATTTGTAAATGGGATGGCTGCAGAGCCCCAGTGTCAAGAACAGTTTTATAACTTGCTTTTGAGGAAGGGGAATAACCATGTTTTCTCCCTAGATCGCTGTATTTTTGTTTAATAAAGGCAGGTGAAATATTTTCTGCCTGTTAGTATAAGAAGAGTACTATATGTTATTAGTTTTGGCAGTTTTTTATACTTTTGTAACACGTACATAAATGTGAAATCAAATTATTGTATTGTAAGCTACTATCTCAAAAGACTAAACTTTTCAGTAATTTAAAACTTGAGCAGTTATTTGAAGTTATAAGTAGGAATAATACTGGCTGCAACTGATGTTATCCATGAACGCTTCCTATGTTAATGTATGACATTAAATATAGTGAGAGAGATCTTACATTAAGTTGTGGTTTCATAGTCAAAAAGTCTTTTTCACTGAGAATTTCAAATCAGTCTCTAGCTTTTTTTACCTTACAAAAAAAAGAAAGAAAAAGAGGGCTTCATGCCTTTCTTATCCCTTTGTGCCTTTCTGTATCATTACAAAAGAGCAATTTTGTACCATTAAATTGATTCAAGAATGAGTATATTAGTATATTATAAAATGTGCAATCTGTCTATTTGCAGGAAAATATAATAAGTTGTTTACTTTCTAAAACATACCTAAATATGAAGTGATTATGTTTAAATGCAATTATAAATATTGAGTTTAACATATGGCACAAGAACTTGGCGGGGAGGGAGAAGTCATGTAAATTAGCCACCTGAGTTAGTAAGAATGGGGGAGGAAGAAGTCTGCTGATCTAACACAGAGAGTGAGAGTATGAGCTGTGAAGTCAAAGCTTTCATTTATTTTTGTGTGACTGAATGAAAACGTCATAGCTCCAAAATTGCCTGTTAGTGATCTATAACTGAAGAACTATACTCAAGTAAGTATTTGCAGAACAAAACTTAACAAGCAGGACACCTTTGGTCTTTGTAGTAAATTTCATTCATTTCTGTTGACATGCATTTTTAATACTACACAAAATTCTGAAAATTAAATAATTCAGTAATTAGTTTTTAAAACCACAGAATAAATAAAATATACCTGAAAAATGGATCACACTTAGTCTTCTTTAACAGGATGATTTTGAATGTGAGTTGCTAAAGAAGTTGAAAAAGGATGTCATGCTAGCACAGTAGTTAAGCATTTGTCTTCCATCTTTCAGTATTGTATCAGCATGTTGCTATTAACTGGGTATTTAAATTAATGCAATTTAAAAGTATTGATGGGCTACAATGTTTGTTTTAGAAATTCTGCCTTAAATTTTTCAAGGAACTGTAAAATGTGATGTTACAGTGTTGAGGTAAACTGGACTACTCTTTGACAGTATTGTGCAATTTTACGAGAAACTCTTTCCCTTTGCAGGTCACCAGTCCTTCATGGCTCCATCCTGCAGTGTCTTGCATTGCCCCACTGCATGCACCTGCAGTAACAACATTGTGGACTGTCGTGGGAAAGGCCTTACTGAGATCCCAACAAACCTTCCAGAAACCATTACAGAAATGTGCGTAATCTGACTTTTTTCAATGAACTTGCAGAAAACAGTTTTCTCCTATGTATTCGTTTTTGTTATTTGTATAAATTCAGGCATTAGACAGGTTAGGAATTTTGGAGCACACATTCAAATTCAGATATAAAAGGAATATGCAGGTATATGAAAATATTTAAGACTTTTATGTTCTCGTATGAGTTAGTTTTGTATGTACTGCTCACAGTCCATTGTTAAAACTGCGTTACGAGTTGGTTTTAAAAGAGTTTGGGAATACTTGCTTCTCTGCAAGTGGGTGGCTTTTCCCTGCAGGCTATAAACCCCATTGCCTTCAGGGTTGCTCGCTGTGCTGGGTTTGTCTGGGACAGAGTTAATTTCTTTCATAGTAGCTGGTATGGGGCTATGTTTTGGATTTGTGCTGAAAACAGTGTTGATAACGCAGGGATGTTTTAGTTACTGCTGAGCAGGGCTTACACAGACTCAAGCGCTTTTCTGCTTCTCACACCGCCCCACCAGCGAGCAGGCTGGGGGTGCACAAGAAGCTGGGAGAGGACACAGGTGGACAGTGACCCCAACTGACCAAAGGGATCTTCCATACCATATGACGTTGTGCTCAGCAATAAAAGCTGGGGGAACAGTAAGGAAGGGGGTGACATTCGGAGTGATAGAGTTTGCCTTCTCAAGTAACTGTTACGTGATGGAGCCCTGCCTTCCTGGAGATGGCTGAACACCTGCCTGCCGATGGGAAGTAGGGAATGAATTCCTTATTTTGCTTTGATTGCACACACAGCTTTTGCTTTACTTATTAAATTCTCTTTATCTCAACGTGTGAGTTTTCTCACTCTCACCCTTCCGATTCTCTCCTCATCCCGTTGTGGGGAGAGTGGGCGAGCGGCTGTGTGGGGCTGAGCTGCCTACTGGGGTTAAACCACGACACTTGCCTTCGGTCACTTTATTCATCAGACTCCCTATTAGAGAAGTATGTCTTCGCATGAAAGATCAACAACCTATACCACCCATAATAAGTATTCTGCTAAAGTGGTATCCTCAGAGCGTAATCTGAGAAGGCAAAAGTAAGGTGGCTGAATGGGATCTGTGGTATAGTTGTCGTGTTAATACCACGTACCTGTGGATAGAAGACCATGCATGCTGATGAGGTTGTGTGACATGTCTTATACAGCAGAAACATTTACAAAAAGTACGACTGCGTCCTGACTGTAGAGCAGAGTCATAGCAAAGGTGCTGTAGGGCCTGCAGGCTTCAAGAGCAACGTGGCTGAGTGGTTGTGTGGGCTCAGAAGGAAAGTTACTGCTATGTTGTCTTCTGTGCAAGGGAGAAACAAAAACAAAAGGCGAACTTGCTGGCAAGACAGACAAGGACTCAGCATCTTTCTATGCTGGGGATGCCAGAGGGAGTGTTTTGGAAGGGAAACTGGAAATTCCCTTTAGGGAAACAGTGGGAAAGTAGCTGTGCCTTCAGCCTGATAAGGAGGGTCTGGCTAGAAGTAAATGAGATAGAGTATTCAGAATAGAAACCTTGTGAGCACCTTGATGTTATAAGATGATGTTAAGAATTTCAGATAAAGGAGGCGAGGAGATGCCTGAAGTGAAAGTAACTCTATCTGTTGTCCACAAGATCATCTTGAAAGTTTAAAAACAGGCCTCCACAATGAGATTTTAAAAGATAAAGTAGAATTTTACATTTTTACGGCAGTCTCATGGCTTGTTGATATCTGACCTGTGTTTTTGAACTTCACAGAATTGGAAGTACTGTGGTTTCTTCTTAGCATGTGAATAATAATCATGTCTGTCAGTTCATTATTACTGCTGTTAAGACTGACCTGGCTGACCCTACCTGACCCAGTTCAGTCATTCAGCTATATAATACAAACATTTCCTCTACCTTTCACCCCTCTCAGAAAAAAATCACTCTTCTCACAAATAAAGGAATGACTTAGAAAATCTATGCACAGTGCCTGGAAAGGCTGCACAGATTGTTTTCATTATTTAACTAGTTGTGTGCTGGCTTTTTTACTTGCATATGTGCATAGGGAAGAGGGAAAACTATTACAAGAAAGAAGCAGGGAGTATGTCTCAAACATTCCCTGCTATATTTTTGCTGCTAACCAGTGCTAAACACTGGATCTAACCATTGAATGGCTATTATAGACACTGGAAGAGTGATTTTTGCATCACTATCTTCTAGACCTACATAGTTTAGTGGAGGTACCTGCTGTTAATGTCTGTACTCCCTTGAGCAATTTGGTGCTAGAGATTGCAAAGGTGTTCCTGAATCTTCATTTTAAGTGTCATCATTTCCAAAGAAATGATAGGATGTGGAAGTTACTAGTTGACTCTGAATTCAATGTTAAAAGAAACAAGCCTAAGGTAAAAGCAAATGGGAATTTAAAGAATGGAAAGGTGTTTTTCACTGTACTTTCTATATAAGAAATGCTCTTGAGTTTTAAGCATGGACTGGTATGATCTTCAGTTTATTGGCCTGGAGAGTAAAAGCAACCATATAACATACCTCCAGCATTTGACTAAGCGTTTAACTGATTGCAAATCAAGGCCAAATGTTTCCTGCTAGACTGGGCAGTGTTCAAACCACAGAGTGAGACCTTTGCACATTCTGAGATCCATAATCCATTAATACAGATAAATCTATGTGTGTGTGCACTCATATAACTGTGTCTAGTATATATACTGTGCTACAGTCTATGTAGTTTCTAGTGATACAGTGTAAACTGATATCTATCTGTATTGTGTCAATAGGTTGAAGAGGAGTTGAAATTTTGCCAAGTATATTTTAATGGTTGTATGGGGAAAGCTTTGCACTATCCTGGTTGCTTTAATGTAAAGAAAATAATTAGTGATAGTTCTTTCATGATTGTCACGGGTGGCACGTATATTTACCATCTTAGCATCGAAGACTGAGAGAGAGAAAAAAGTCGGAGAATGAATGGTTTATGAAGTAAAAAAGATTTTACCGATAATGAAGTGAAGGAAGTCTACGAGGCTGGGTCAAACCAGCACTCCACCCTGGCCAGTGGCCCACATCAGTTGCCCTGAAGAATGTTTTGGAAACATCAATATACAACTTCAGAAGTAAAACACCAATAGGACAAATATTTTCCTTGCTCCCAATGTGTGTTGGAGTTGTTCTTCTGAAACTTGAAATTTTGCATAGCTTTCAGGAAAGAAAGGTTTTATTTGAAATGTCCAATCTGCTTTAAACCCTACTATGTTTTTAGTCTTTGTATTATTTTAAGATAATAAATTTTGGGGGAGGGGGTTGCACCTAAAATCTTCCATCTTAAAATATAATTTTTCAAGATTTCATTAATTTTCCTTTGCCTTTGTAGAAGGAGAGAAGATGCATTCAGGTTCATAATTTGTCCTGCCACCTTCTGTTTTGCATGCTACACTCATTCATTGCTTCTCTAAACTAGCTTCAAAATCCATTCAATCTTTTTGGATGCCAAAACCTTTCATGTCTTAATTAAGCTCCTCCTTTTTCTCTGAACTCTTTGTTTTCTAAATTTTTTTGGCCTGCTGTGACCACAGTTGAATACAATATTCCACATGATAGGGAACCATCACTTATATTAATAGAATTGTAGTTTTCTTTCATTTGCCTTTTGCAATCTAATACTCACTTGCTTTCTTTAACTGCCAGTACACATTGCACCATGTTTTCCATTGAGCTATCCATGAGGAGTCCTAGGCCTTTTTTCTTAGCTCTCACAGTTTTGTCAGAACCAAAAGTTCGTAGGTGTAATCCTATTATTCCATCCACAGACATTTCTGAACATTGAGTCCAGTTGTATGTTACTTTTTAAAGATGCACTTTGAAAGACTTCAGTCCTCTCTGCTTTTAACTAACTTCAACATGGAGACTGATTGTGACATTCCTATATTGTTGTCATACAATAAAAAGTGTTTTAAAGATTAATTTTTAAAGAAGTACTGCAATCGTTGCTTATAGCAATCCCTTGAGATTAGATTAGATTAGAAAGAATGATTGTATCCCACAACATAATCTTTTTTTCTCCACTTATTCCTTATGTGTCAGTATGCCAAGATGGTAGCTGACAGTAAACATTTGAAGAGCTGAACCGTGCTGTCACGGTAGCGTTGAGAATGCTGAGGAGCTGCTGAACGCAAGGCAGAAGGGTAGAGTGAGCACTGTATTTCCACCACTGTTATACAGTTCCCACACACATGGCTTTATTATCTTAATTACCCTTTTAAGCACATGGATTGGCAGGAGTGCCCTAGTTCTCAGGGAGAGAGGGAAAGAGAAATGTGCTGGTTCCCTGTTGTTTTCCGAAGGATGTACAGGCTTTAACGGCCAAATTATTATTTATTCACTTATCTTTATAATACTACCATCACCAGATTCTTGTGCATATCACAAGAAAATTGGCATTATACTTCTATTTTACATGTGCCAAATATTGTCCGATCTTTTCAGTACTTTTCCATGTTTGTCAGTCTTTTTCTGCATTTTCAACTGATTTTTCTAAACATACTTCATTGACAGGAGCATTTGAAAAATCCATAATACTTTCAAATTCTCTTACTCTGGACAAGTTTCTTTGCCCTACAATGCTGTCACCTATTTAGAGGCAGTATTTGCAGAAACCAGTGCTGAGTACTACCAACCTGTCATGTTATGCTTCAGCCAACTTCATGGTCCACAAACACCTCCGGAGCCTGCATCTTTCCTGCCTTTTGTCTTTGCTTTATTGTGTATCATGTGAATAACCTCTTCCCGTGAGGCTGACATTAAACTTCATTGTCAGCCCTCCTTGACAGAGATACTTAAAATTTGACAACTTATTTTTGTGAGATTTCATTTTTCATTTCTGCCTCTTATTTCTTTGTTCTTATGTGTGTAGCAGGTTACTCTGAATAAGAATGTAATCCGTATTTAGTTTTTGAATGTCCATAATACCATGTTTTTTTTTCTTGAGGTTCTTGTCAAGTTTGCCTTCAACACATGCTTGTGGTTTTGTGATGTTTTCCCATGTTCTCTATTCATTTTTTCCATCCTTTCTCTCAACGTGAAGCCTGACCTCATTCAACTCCTCAGTACCCTATGAAGCACTGATTTCTTCCTCTTTGCCAAACACAAACTTCCTTCAGATAAAATGTCTGATCTGTTTCTGCATGAAAATACTTTTTATTCCTTACATTGTCAGTCCATCTGGGACAATGCTGCATAAAATCTAAGTGGCATTAATAATGTTACTCTCTGTCCTTCTGGTGTATATAATTAAACTGCAGGTTTAAAGTGTACATTCCCTGTTGACAGTTTTAAGCTTTTTTTTTTTCTTCTCAGAGGGTTGATAAATTAACCTGTATCTAAATAATGTGCTAAAACCCCCTTTAAACAGAATATTGAAATTCTTAAGTATTAAATATTGGCAGTTTCAGTTGAGTAAAATTTTGCATGTTGAAGCTCTGAGTTAGCTCTTCCAGGAAAAGTAAAAGAAAAGGCTTTCTGTTTAGAGTCTAATGCTGATGTCATGACTTTGCATTGCCTTGACAGTTCTGCTGGACAACTGTTTTGGAATGACATTTTAAGACAGTAGGAGCCGTCTTTGTTGATGGCTACTGCTGCTGTAGCAAAGCTGGCAGGGAGACTATGTGCTTGCACTGCACTGCAGCCTCCTTGTCTCCGAGTTTGGTGTAAAACCACTGAGGAAAATGAGTTTGCACTGGAAGCTGGAGTGGTTAAGGAGCGAGCAAGTGTTCTGTGATGGTGGGAGCAGGAGGCAGCAGAGCCAGTTGCTGAAATGCTGTTTCATTCCAGTGCAGCTGGATTTACCAGGAAGCGTGGTGTTACCAGGGTGTTGCTAAGAGGGTTTTACCATACCACTCTGTCTGACTTCTCAATCGGTACAGAAGTCAGCTGGCTAAAACTAGCAATTCCCATTGCATGAAGTCAATTAGCAGGCAATGCATTGTCTGCCAAGTGCCTCTTGGGAAGATGCCTTCAGTAACAGGACTGCTTATCTCCAAGTTGCTGCCAGTGAAAGTGGAAGGAGAATAAAGCCTGTGGTGGTCCTCTCTTTTTCCCTTCTGGTGTGATAAAGCTCAGAGCAAAATTAAGTATTCAGCATCTCAGTAAATGTAATTCTTAATCTTTATTGACTTAGTACAATTGTATCTGTACCAGTTACACCCTTCTTGCAAAATTAATTCTCCTCTTTATTATCTAAGTAAACTCACACACAGCTAAATAAGAATACCTAAGCTTTTCTTTTTAGAGTCTGTCCAATCAAAGTGATGTTAGTTGAGAAAGAAATACTTCATATTCCATATGTATTTTAAAAAACAAATTCATTGGACTCCCACAGTTTTTTTTAGTGCACTGACTAATTCTGCAGGAAGCACAGAATTAAAAAGGTGCACAGATATACCTTTGTCTCCTGGCCAAATGAAAAGGTTTCATACCATGAGTGACCTGCAGGAAACCTTTTGGGAACGTTAAAAAATTTCCCATAGCCCTATTGTTTTAATGTCTGTGTTGTAAATGTTGCGAGGCAAAATGCGTTGCCGGTAAATGTTACATATTAATACTCTTCAAACTTTTGTTATTTAGTGTGCCTTACTTTAGCCTTTTTCCATTGACTTAAGCAAAGCATGATGCATTATTCATTCATTAGAAACATCATAATTTGAGCTGATTTACATTTGTTGGTTAAACCTCTCCCCTTTTCCAGAAATTTTTATGGGATTCTCTTTCCTTGGCATGTTTGGTCTATTGGGCTTAACCAGCTCCAGTGGTCTAATGCACCTAGCGCTTTCCTCCTTTGTCATACAGCTTCTATATTGAAGGCATTAAAGGTCACTCTTAAGGTTCAAAACTATTACTTTAATTGGTTTTAGAAAGTATAGCCTTTCTAATGGAGATAGCATTTATCAGCCTTTATGCAGGCATTCCTTCTACATTTTAGTTTTTTAGCACCGTTAATCTCTTTTCACTTGGTAGCATTTTAGAATTCACCTTCTGTGTGAAAATTCATTGAATGATCGGCGGAAATAGCTCTGGTTCCCTTCAAATAGAGACTTTTTGGCACATGTTCAAACAGACTATCAGAAACCTTCCAAATAGCAACCCAGCAGCAATTCTATTAGTTGTACTGGTACCTTCTCTCAGAATGGTGTAAGTGACAGGCTCTTATTTCAAAAGAATAGGCCAAAAAGCCATTAATGATCTAGACTACCTTGTGAAAATACTGCTTTTACATTCTTCTGATCTTCTCTTCTGTGGCTTGAACTACCAGCCAAAGTGGTTCTAAAACCTCTTTTCTTACTATAGTATTATGAGTTAAAGAAAATAAATACAATTACAGTAAGTGTTTCTGAGGGGGATGAGGGGGGGTTACCTGCTCTGATGACCACAGCTTTGTATAATGATTATTAAAGCAAACAAGCATGGAATTACTTTGATTTTTTTCTTCATTTTTGTTTATAGTAAAACCATTTAAGTAATCAAAGGAAGGACTTAATTAAATGTGCTTCTTGTTTAGAAGGATAGCAGTTACTACAATGGTGTTTTGGGGAGGATGAAGGTTAGCTGGAGCAGAGGGTGACTGGAGGGTTGCCACTGTTAACTAAGCAACATGTGTATAAATAATTTAAGGGGCAGAAAAGACCCTAAACCACATGATATATGAAATGAAATAAGCAAATAGGAGTCAGGAATTTTAACACTTCACCTTCATAATGCAGCGTAGTGCAAAGTCACTGACTTCCTAATTACTATGGCCTTCAAGATAAAGTTGTTCTTTCTTGTGAATGGAGCTTTCTAATATTTGAATGCCAAAACTAGAAACTGTACGGTTGTTTCATGATAACTTTATTTACATTTCCCAGGAGTTTCCTAATTTGTCCCCCCAGTCTTGTCTCGTCTTACCTTCCTGATTTCTACTATTTTTCTTTATGTTTTCATCTTCCTCCATCTCATTCTCCCTTATACTTTGTTTCATAAGTGTGTTGATTAACGATCGTGTATTATGCCAAGCACTCAACTACATCTTTGTGAGCCATGTGATATTAAGCAGGATTAAAAGCTCCTGAGATTGCTTCTCACAGTAACACTCAAATTATATTAAAGAAGAAGGGGGGTGGGAAAGAAAGGGAAAGAGGAGACAGGGCAAAAAGGAGAAGGAAAAGAGGGGAAAGGAAATGAGATCTGACAGAACTGAACTTGACAGATGGACTTAACCAAGATAGAGTGACGAGTGACCTGATCACGCTGCAGACACTGGGGAAGTGCTTTGCGTAAATGTGGAATTTTATTTGAGAATTGGGAGCTCTGTGTATGTATCTTTTCCAAGCTAAGCTTGGCATGTGTACAGTTTCACCATTTCTGTTGTCTTTTAAAATTCATCCTTAGCTAAAAGTCCAAAATACAGCCTTAAAGAAATAGCTGTCTTACAGTGAGATGCAAAGATGATTCTAAGGATGACCCTTTACAGTAAAAGTCGCTTGGGGGGAAGGGTTTAGGTACATTTATTGAAGACAATTCAAAGACTCGCATAGCAGGGAAACTCTGAAACGTCAGAGATAAGGCAGCTTTCTCTATTTTTAGCAGCTCGAAGTGTGATTTGGCTATCTACAGTAGCTTGACAGAAATGAGAGAGAACCTGCATCTTTGCAGCTTGAAAGGAATGGATCCAAATGCTGAGGGGAGGATGCAATAAGTTACGAGACATTAAATTGATGATTGTTTTCCAGTGTCTGCATTTGTTTCTGCTTTCTAGTTTAAATCAAGCCATAGATCTTTTTAGGACTTATACAGAATGTTAGCTCATAAATATCATGTACCTGTTAAACAGTTAAGCTGTCAGCCAGAAGTCCAGTGAAGTTCTGGAAAGGTTTTGCCAAGTTGCTTTCTATCTATCCATACGTAGACATAGTCATTGGTCTTGTTTCACTGTCTGTTGTTAAGATTTTTAGTAGGTTCCAAGAATCCTCTATAACCGTATCTGTCTTTTTCCAGAAAATGTGTGTTAACCTTCCAATGCTACCCTAAATAGATAGATCTCTTTGGTCTCGCTATAAAACGTTTCACAGCCATTTAATTATTCTTATGTCTCTTTTTGACACTTTTCTGATTTATCAAAATCTTATCTTAATTCCTGACATAACAAATGGATACCTACAATACTGGCAGTGTACACAGGTGTCAAGTGAAATGATGATGTCTACTTATGGATAAAAAAATTATAACAATTATCATAGTATTCAGTTGCTTATGAATACTGATACATACTTTGGTCACTTGAAAGCCAGAAAAATATGCCAGTTTTTGAATTTTTGGAAGTTGTTGGATTGAAATAAAGTGCATTAAAAGATACATAACTAAGTACCTTGTGGAGACATTACTATTTGCTAAATGATCCTTTGACAAATTCACATGATCTGACTAATATTTTCTCAGCTCTTAATCTAACATTCCAAACTTTTGAGCAACTTCATGTAGCTGCCATGTTTTTAAAATTAACTTTTCTCATATGTGCTTCTTTTCAACTGTACTTCATGTGTACTTTTCTTCAAATCTTCTCTTATCTTCCTCCCTTCCCAGAGATTTTTAAGACCAATGTTTTTACGACCAATCCTGACTAACGCATTGGACTTGATATTCAAATTTTTTACTAGTGGACTGGGGAGGCATTCCACTTTTCAGTGAAATATAGAGCTTTTGGTTCTGTTTTGCTTAAAAGTTACTGGATTTTTATGTCCAGAAGCTTATATCAAATAAGAGTACATGATTTTCAGATGCATTACTGTTAGTTACAATGTATTAGTTATATGCTTACCTTTTCCCTAGAAGTTTGTTCAAAAGAATTCACGGGAGTATGGCTTTATACATGGAGGGAGGACCAAAAAGGGATCCCAACAAATGGAAACGTGTGGTCCAAAATAGCTGACATGAAACTAAAATTTTAGTATCAATATACACTGTGACTGAACCTTTCCACATACTGCAGCATCTAATTTTAAAGGCCACCCTGTTTAGTCTGTTAAGGCAAATACAGCCATTAACTCCGAAAATCTTTGCATGAAAATAAACCTAATACTACTTTATAATTTTACTAGAAAGATTTTATGACTTGCCACTCCCTATCATAAGTGACACTTGGTTTAGACTGTTCATCTGTGGCATCAATGAGGTGAATACAGTTCTCCCTATATACTTTTCTTTGATCGTGGGAAGGTCAGTGTTCTTAGCAAAGCAGTATTCATGCCCGTTGCAATATAAAACAAAATGGTTTGTTTCCTTTATCAAAAATGTAGAAATTTGCTAAAATCTTAACAACTTTCGTATGATATATGCATATAAAGACACAATAATTACATGTGAATAATGAAAAATGCATTGTCCGTGAGACAATGTATTGAATAAATGTGAAACAAATTAAAATTGAGTAAAGGAATCTATTGAGGTATTAACTTCTTTACCTTAATATGTTTAATTTACCAATACAGATTTCACTGAATTAGATTTAACTTATCTTTGGGATTCCTACCTTAATATTTCTCAGGCAAAACTTAAAATATATTCCATTTGACTGCTTCAAAAATAGACGGTTTTGCTAATTTGATAGCTAATCCTGTCTGCTTAACACACACAAGAGAAATGATTTGTCATGCTCTTACTCAAATATCTTCCTAATCTGAAAATTACTGGTAAATCATGTGGCTTTATGCTTTTAAAAAAAAAAAACCCTTTCTTATTTTAGTTGTCAGACGTAGCAATTTTTGTAGGTAGAATATTTAATCTGTTCTTTATTTGCATGTGTTCTGTCCTGCCATTGTTCACATCTTTGGCTTCGTTCATACCCTTGTGTCTTATCTTAAAAACTAATTAAATTCAGAGGACAGAGGATAATTTCAACAGTCAAGAGGACGTAGAGACACAGAACACAACTGGAGAAGAAACATGTGAAACCAGTGCTGGTTTCCAGAGACGCTGGAAGTAGATACTGGCCAGAATGAACACCATTGCACGTCTGGGGGTTTTGTGCGAGTTTCTGGTGGGTATTGAAGTAGAAGAGGCACCTCGAGGGACCTCTCTGTACTCTGCCGAGGGAAAGAAAATAACTCAAGCATGGAATAAGTGAATATTTTATACAGCATGAAGGGAAGCTGGAGAAGGCCCATCTAGCTCTTCCAGAAAAACCCTCATAGATCTCTGACAGCTGTGCTACACTCCAAAAGTGTTGTTACTCTTAAATTTTATTTTCACATATGGCTCTTCACTACTGATAACTTTTCCTCAGCAATACTGTGAGTGAAGTCACTGTGAAAGAAACTATGGATACTGACTTTTCACTATTTTGTGTTTCGTCATCGATGAAATGCTTTCTTTGTTATTTACATGTTACTAAATAAATGGTCCAGTAAGCAGCAATACTTGCAAAGTGTTCTCAGTTAAAAAAATTATTTACATTTTTATGGCAAATTTATGGTGTAAGTCCATGTGTTGTTTAACAGGTAGTAAGAACTCCTGCCACACTCCGTCTCGCACAATGGTGGGATTCTCAAGCTGGTGTTTCTGCTCAGTGAGAAGAGTTTGACAAGTCACTGCTTGTGATAAGTTAAGAGTATAGCCGGATTACATCTATTTTTTGTGAACTTAATACAGTTACTCTGAACAGCTTAAGTAGTTTTTGTAGTATAACAACTCTCATCATCAATAGGCTAATTAGAGAGGCTTTAACTTGACTCTAGGTGACTCAGGCTAATTGCACTGGAGCCACACTCTGACAGATGCCAAAGTACTGAGCAAATAATTCTTGAAGTGGTGCATTTTCCCTACAACCTGAATCTGTAACAATTAAGGAATGTAAAGCCTATCATCATTAACGGTGCTGTAGGGTTCAGAGCGTGAGATGGCCCTTTCTGTGATGAAAAATTAAACAAATGTAGGTTTGGGACTTGCGATGAATTGTTTAATAGCTTTAGAATGACAATTCTTGTTACTTTTTTGATGTAATGCAGACTAAGGAGCCGTCTGTCATTTACAATCAATCCCCTGAGGAAATATTTGATAGAACAATTAGGCTGGATGTTAACAGTTTGGCAAGCTTTAGGGCAACGTTGACAGTGATTCTTTATATGCAAATATTTAGGAAACTGTCAAAGAGATTTATTAATACACAGAATTAGAGCCTGAAATTCTAAAGTGCAAGTAATATAGTCATTCAAAATGCATCTTTTGTTTTGTTAGACATGGATAATATCACAGATTTCAACAGAATTCTTTTGCTGCTCAAGTTAGAAGCGCCATATAGTGGATATAAGCACTCTGGAGGTGCAGTTGTTGAGAAAGAAAAAAAGGTACTTTGTTTAATAGCCTCAAGGATTCCTGTAGCAAAGGGGGACCATTACTGTTTCCTTATTTTAAAAACAAACAAAAAAACCTCAAAACCTGGCAGATGTTGCATATGATGAGAGATGTGTTGGCTGTGTATTGCGGTTCTTCAGATTCAGGAGCTGCCCTGAATCCCTTCACTGAAATCTATTTTCTGTTTTCTGACAGCTGTTTTTGCCATTTACTTTAAAAGCAGATGGGGAAAATGCAAAGAAGAGCTGTCAATTTTATTACCATGTATAATCAGCATCTGTGCAATACATCAGACTCATTGCACAGCTTACACTTTCTTCTCTGTAGTAAAAATTCTTTTGGGGTTTCTTGACAAGCTTCTTGCAGACTTTTTGTAAATGAGTAGATGCTGGAATTAAAAGTATAGATTAATTAACTGCTAAAGCCACTATTGTATTGACCAAATTTACTTAATCAAGATGTTACATTCTGATTGTTTAATTATAAAATATATGCCTAATTTGCTGCTTCATATTCAAATTTGTGTTTTCTTAAGGAAGATGTTTTGTTTTGTTTTATTGTTAAGAAACACTTTTTTTTTTTTTAGATATATCTCTGACCCATTAACACGGATTTAGGTGCAGCACGTTTCTGTGCAGTATTTTTTACCTTTCTCTACAGAGCAGGCTTGTTATATTGTACCCCATCTGCATGATTTAAAATAAAAATTATTCTGTAGAGAACAGAGTGTTCTTCATTCCCCGTCGGCCCTCATTCCTGGTGTAAAAGCCTTTCATAGAAATTACTTTTTATAGTGGGAAAATAAGCTAGTTTAAAAGTGTCAATATAAATAAGCATGTTGTCTGTCTGTGTAAGTGCGGAAGTAGTAATCAGTAATGGTGTGCTGCAGGCTTGTAGTAGGGAACAGCATCCTCCTGGAAAGTGTCAAGTGATTTACATGTCACGGGGCTCTCTGGGGACCGGGTGGGAAGAATCCGTCTACTGGCTGGGGACCTACTTTGATTTGTTTTGATTAGGTTGGAAGTCACAACTGCAGAAGCACCTTCGTTTCTTAGAATAGTAGGTGGTTGTACGTTATGGTGTCTGCAGTGATAAGCAGAGGGGAAAGATTTAGAAAAAGAAATGTTCACAGTACATTTCCCAGATAGGAGAGATTAGAGAATAGTCTTCAAAAAAGGTTTCAACCAGTTTGGCAGTGTTAAAAGACAGTAAAACACTTATGTATTAATGCAGGACTTCTTTGAAGTGAAGCACTAAAAGGAGCAGGAGACTTAATACTAAGAGCATTAATTAGCGTTTGTGTGGTGATGGGCAGAGTACTTCTTATACATGAGGCAATGCAAGCTTTGATGAAGCACGTACTTAACTGTCTTCCTCCATTATCTTATCTTATTAGATATGCTACTAAAATTGGCTGTGGCTTTTGAAAAAGAAACCAGCAAGGTACTGTTTATGATACATAGATGATCATTTATAAAAAAGAATGACTTCTGGGATGACTTTGAAAGTAGATGTTGTGCACAAAATTTAATACAAGTTCCATGGGAAAATACTGATACTAGCTTTTTGTTCTTCTGTAATATAGCGGTACTTCTGGCCATGTCATTTGTGAGCACTTAATAGTTGATTTTTTCAGTAATAGATAACTACAACCCATACTATTCCAGAATTAAAAATGTTTCATTTAATATGAGGAATTAATATAAAGGAGTTTTTAATTACTGTGGGTTTTATCAGTAGAATGCAAATTTCCTTTAGATATTAGTCTGTCTGTGCTTTGTGACCCTGGAATATATCTAATTAGATTTTCTCTGGAATAGTGGATGCAAATTTGCACTCTGTGAAATTCAGCTGATTCTAGGAAGATAAAGCAGAAGATTAGAGGATAACAAAGCTTGAAAATGTGAATTTGATTTACTTTCTTTACAGACAAAGTGGGGTATAAAAGATTTTTCTTCTCTATTTACATAATCTTATTTTTCCTTTCTTATACTAATCTCATTTTCTAAAATGTGATGTGTCTTAGCGCGTACACTTTGGCGTGAGTTAAGAAAAGACATACTTAGATGATCCTACTATAACAAATCCTTTATCCAGAAGAGCTTGTAAATTTATCCCAGCACTGCACAGTCTGTCTATTAGACTATAAATTTCTCACTAAGCGGAAATGTTAGGTAAAGTTGACATGGAGTTCATTTTACATATTCACCACTGAATTGGTAGTTCGCTCTATTAGAACTGCTAGAAAATTAGCTTTCAGAAATATACTGTAGTAGGACTTCTTCAGATTTGGGACCCATATAATTTGTAGACAAATTGGACAGCAGTAAATTAAATCTGCTATTCCATCTTCTCATAAAAAATGGCATATGTGTATCCTGTAAGGTACTTCAGTTTATAGAACTCATATTTTTAAATGAAAAGAGTAAACTGGAAAGTACTTTGTGTCTTAATTTAACAATAGACCTTGTCTTTCTCAAGTTACATGCTATATCGAGTCTCGTTAAGAGCTTTATACGTGTAAAGGTAGGTGAACGTAGGCTGGAGCCCCTCCAGCACTAGGTTACAAAACTGTACATCATGGGCTCATAAGCAGCATTTATAAATGAGGCTTGTGACAGCCTTATGTGGGAGCATTGCCACTGCAGTATCTGTCTTTCCCATATTCCCATATACACAGAGGCATTTTTCCCCGGTGACTCCCCCCAGCAATTCAAGTCCTCCTCTGTAATATGGCCTAATCCTTCCCTGTCCTTTTTACCACCCCCTCCCCTTTCCAGTCTTCTGCGTATGTCCTACGTGTTTCCCTGGGCAGAGATTCTTTGGCTGGTTGTCAAAGCTGCACACCTGATAAATGTCTGGTCAGGCTGTCCCGGGTGGTTAGGCAGTTGGTTGCTGCCAAATAGAGTGTGTAACAGGAATGGATGGATGGCTGCCATTCCCTTCATGGCTGGGTTAATTTGGTTTTTCAGCTCCTTCCCATTGCTAAAATAAGGAAATTTTTAGAAATTTATTATCTGAAAGTTTTACCTCTCTTTGACCTAGCTAGCTGAGTAGAAAACTATCTAGATGATAAGCATGCGTAATCTTTATTTTCCGGGGAAACTAAGCTAAAAATGTAGTGTAAGAACAGAAAATACTTGGATTTGGTCTGACTCAGTGTTGACCTTTAACTTAAGCAAGTTTTTACTTATTCAGGTGTTTGCTTTCTGCATCTACTCAAGTGTACTGGAGAAGAGTGACCTTGTTCCTTTATAGCCTAGTCAGTACTTCTGGTCTGATTCAAAATGTGTTTCATGGGTCCAAAAGGCTCAGCCAAGGTGAAGAAAGCATCTGAAAGAATATCGTGTTCATGGAAAAAGTTAACAGTCTTGTGCCATGGGATTCCCTGTGGTGTTTAAAATATACCTGAAAACTATAGCAAGGTGGCAACATTTTCCTAGTTAAGGACTTTTTTTAAAATATGAACCCTGTCTAAAACAGCTTCAGTGAAGTGAGATTTTCTGTGTGTCAGGAAGATATTTTTTTTTTTGAGGCTTTTTTTTTTTTTTTTTTTTTTTTTTTAAAACTT